>VWYK01085152.1:173-14408 GCA_013399775.1 Semnornis frantzii | reverse complement strand
AGGGATAAAAGAGACACATAATGGAAGTTTCTGGCTTGAGAGAAGACCCAACTAGTCTACTATCAAAATTTGTTCCTAGGGAAAGCCCCTGAAGAGAGGACACAACCACAGGGAAGGAGAAGCTTGAAAGCTGATCCCTCCACCCATGGAGCTGCTGTGCATGAACAGAAGGCATGCAATCTTGGGCAAAGCAAAAGTGTGTGTCGCTTCACTGATGCTGAATCCTTCTCAAACTATTTCCTGCCAGAAAGGTCACTATTTCTGCACTCCTCCTAACAGAAAGCACTGTCTATCAAGACCAAACAAAACAGCAGCAGCCGCAGAAACAGGCAATGAGTTTTCCTCCTCTACAGTCACTGAATGTCCACCCTGTGAAGCCAGACAAATGGATAGGAAAGAGGAACTCTGTGCTTTTCTAGCAGAGGCTGAGGTGCGCATACACTGTAACTGGTGTTTTGCAGGAAACTGTAACCAGTTTTGCAGGAAATCTGCCCACCAGCAGTTCACTTCCCTTTGATGTTCATCCTGAGATGAGACAATTTCTGTTGTCTCTACATCAACAGTTAGACCACTTCCAATCCTAAACCCATGCATGCACTAAGCAGTCTACCAGGAAGAATAACCTTTCATCTTTCCCAGAAGATTCTACTGGAGGAAAGTCTCTTTTCTTTTTTTTTTTTTTCCACTGTTGCTATTGATGGAAGCATCAAAAGAGAATTCATAACCACAAATGCTCTACAGCTAAGCCAGTAAAATTGTCTACCTCGCATCACGTTCACACGCTGAAGACATCTCTCTCAAAACTTTTTATATATTTAACTTTATATATTTCTTTAACTTCAGTTTAACAAGAGATATTATTACTCATCCTCTACACATCCTTCATGACATATCTATCCTGAAGAGATATTTTTATTAATGTTTTTCCCCACTGGTTCTTATCTAAGAGTTGCATTTTTCTTGGACTGTTGGTGACAGATAAGATAATATTAAGAGAATGGTGATGTATTGCTTTCTAAACATTTTGATTTGGTAAGTTTCAAGAAAACTTTCTAGGTGCTCGCTGTGATTATCGTTTCCAGTGCAAACAGGCACCCGAGAGCACTGCCTTGCTAGAGTGCATGGTACATTTCAGAATTAAACACTTTCTGGTGGCTCCACACTCTCTCTTCAGCCTGCCAAATCCATGGGGTTTATTATTAGGCTGGAGGTAACAATTCGCACGCAGCATTTCAAGTTTCAGTATTTGTTTGGTGCCTCACTCTATTAGTCAGAAGAGTTCTAATCTCTGTATTTTGGATGCCAACATGGATCAAAGCCAGCCTTAAGAGCATGTAAATCTGAACTGCCAGAGAAGTAATCATTAATTAAAGACACAGGAACTTGATTCAAAAAATGTTTGATGTAACATTAATTTTAAAACGGCCTCAATTAGTATTCTGCACACATGCCTGAGATTTTATATACTGCCAAACACTGAAAAGAGGTTGACTTTTGAGAAAGATGATAAATGGTCCGAGTTTGCATATCAGTCTTTTTCATTTTCTGACTGCACAAAAGTAAGAGATGTAGAGCTTTTTTTTTCTTCTTCTTCTTTTTTTTCCTTTTTCTTTTTTTTTTCCCCCTCCTCATTTCAGCATCTGAAATGTTCTTGTAATTTCCTGGAAATAATTCTCTTTTTGCAGGTTGCCATGAATCAGTCCCCTGTTTCAGGGTTAACAGCCACTTCTTGACAGAAAATAAACACAAAAGGACAGAGCTGAAGATTAGGGTTTATCTGGCTTCAGAAACATGTATCTCACAGCATGCATCTTCACAAGAATATTAACTGGGTCTGGGTTATTTTTTTTCCCCACAGCTTCACAAACATGTAGGCCAGATTCTGATATCAACTACAACTCTAGAGCAGCAGTACCAAAATCACAGGAGATGATTCTAGAAGAGATGATACCCAAACTGAGCCCACTGTTTTCTTAGGCAGAGCACAGTGGTGCACTACGCATTTCATTGGGTTAAGGTATGAGAGATACCCAAACAGAAAATTCCAAGACAATGACAAGATTCCCTTTGGCAGCAGACTGAAACCAGTCCATTTTAAAGAAAAGGTAGTACAGGTCCTACTGAAGAGATCATTACAAGTTTCCTCTCCTTGATGAGGGCTCTACTGATATGGCATGCCAGCTACCTCAGGCAGAGAACATGGGGACTGAATCCAAATGCAGACTTCTATATAAATCATCATTTGAAGCTGTGCCCTTGATGATCCCTCAGAGCTGCTATTGCTTTTGTTGAGTAAGCCCTGAAACCATCTAAGATTGCAGACCTTTACTTCTGTAAGTTCTTTTTACACAATATTTGAACAAGGAAAGTTTCTGAAGGAGACAATTCTTACCAACTTCCCCACACATCCTGAAATGCCTTCTTAGATTCTGTAGTTCACAAGATAAATCAACTGCCCTTCTGGAAATTAGACAAGAGAAAATGCCTTACAATTTCTTTGATCCTTCTGAGTATTCATGCATCTTTATTTGAACACATAACTGCTACTTTGTGGTAAACCTGCATCTGGATTACTAGGTGTCCATCACAGTAATGAACAGAGCATCACTCAATACCAATAATCTATTTTCAAAATGCAGGGTGTTTTTCTAATGAAGTGTGGTTAAGCAACAGTACTTCGTCTGAAACCTTCTGCATTCAAACTTTGCTTGGGGCACGAGTGCAGCTCCAGAGCCTCTCGCTAAATGCTCACTCAACGATGTGCCATGCATGTACCACAAAGCTCAACTATTACTTGCAGTGTCTACACTCACCACTTTTTCTGTAGTTTTAAATTATAATCTGTCTGTTACATAGCATCCTACAAAGCTGCATTGGTAATCACCTCCAATGGTTTCTACAGCTATTGTTTGGACCACAAACAATGTGTGTTTGGAACACTCCCTGTTCAAGAAAGAACTGTCTGCAGGTATCATGCAGAGAGAAAGTCCTCTGCCTGCACTCCTTAAATATTTTCTTACTTCAATTTCTCACTGTTTTTCCCTTATCCTTTACTCACTTTCTGCTTATTTCCTGTACCTTACTACACTTTAGTGGTAACTTGCTGTTAGTTTTGCCTATCAAATATCCATAAAGCTGTCTCAAAGAACTGCCTAATTAAGTCCCTTTTCTTATGAACACATCAAACTCCTGAATATACTCTGGTTTCTTATCCAAGTTTTATCTTTCCTAACTATATGCAGGATTTTATACTGTCCATGCTAGCAGTCTTTATAAATCATAACAAACATCTCCAAATCTTGATGAGACGATCTAGATGAGGGCATTGAATGTACCCTCAGCAAGTTCACTGATTATATGAAACTGGGGGGGTGGGATGGGGGAGGTGGCTGACAGCCCATCAGGCTGTGCTGCGATCCAGTGAGATCTGGACAGGCTGGAGAGCTGGGTGAAGGTGAATCTTATGAAGTTCAATAAGGACAAGTGCAAGGTCCTACATCTGGGGAGGAATAACAACGGGTATAAGCACAGGTTGGGGGCTGCACTACTAGAAAGCAGCTCTGTGGAGAAAGACCTTGGAGTCCTAGTGGACAGCAAGTTCTGCATGGGCCAGCAACATGCCATCGTGGCCAAGAGAGCTGATGGCATCATGGGGTGCATCAGGAAAAGTGTGGACAGCAGGTCTAGGGAGGATCTTCTACCCCTTTACTCTGCCCTGCTGAGACCACACCTGGAATACTGTGTCTACTTTTGGGCTCTGCAGTTCAAGAGAAAGGGACTTGCTGGAAAGGTCCAGTGGAGAGCCACAAGGATGACTGGGGGACTCGAGCATCTCCACTATGAAGAGAGACTAAGAGCCCTGGGCCTGTTTAGTCTGGAGAACAGAAGACTGAGAGGAGATCTGATTGATGTATACGAATATCTGAGGGGTGGGTGTCAAGTGGCTGGGGCCAATCTCTTGTCACTGGTCACCAGCAGCAAAACGAGGAGCAATGGCTACAAATTGGAATATAGAAAGTTTCACAGTGTTACAGTACCACCAAGGTTGGAAGAGACCTCAAAGATCATCAAGTCCAACCCATTACCACAGACCTCAAGACTAGACCATGGCACCAAGTGCCATGTCCAAACATGCCTTGAACACCTCCAGGGACGGTGACTCCACCACCTCCCTGGGCAGCCCATTCCAGTAGGGAATGACTCTCTCAGTGAAGAACTTTCTCCTCACCTCGAGCCTAAACCTCCCCTGGCACAGTTTGAGACTCTTGTTCTGGTACTGGTTGCCTGAGAGAAGAAAGCAACTTCCTCCTGGCCACAACCACCCTTCAGGTATTGTAGACAGCAATATGGTCTCCCCTGAGCCTCCTCTTCACCAGGCTAAACAATCCCAGCTCCCTCAGCCTCTCCTCATAGGGTTGCGCTCAAGGCCTCTCACCAGCCTCGTTGCCCTTCTCTGGACACGTTCAAGTATGTGACATTTCGCTTCAGCATGAGGAGAAACTTCTCTTCAGTGAGGATGACAGAGCACTGGAACAGGTTGCCCAGAGAGGTTGTGGAGTCTCCTTCTCTAAAGACTTTCAAAATCCACCTGGATGCATTCCTGAGCAAACTACCCTAGGGGATCCTGCCTTAGCAGGGAGGTTGGTCTTGATGATCTCCAGAGGTCCCTTTCAACCTCTAAAGTTCTGTGATTCTGTGAATTGATGGTCTTTATCTAAGGACCCTACAGAGCAAAACAAGTATCACAGAAGTAAAATATAAATAAAACTTGTTAATGTTCTCTGCTTTACAGATCAAGCAAATGTGCACAATCAACCTGTGCCTGTTCCTGCACAGCCTCCACAGAATACTGAGTACAGGAAAACAAAAACTTTGCCTCGCTCCACTGCAGACATACAACATTTCACAGGCAAAGGCAAGTGACAAGGACATGTCTTTAACTCTTCATCTGTATTATTTGTCCATAATTTCTGTAATGGATGTCCAACATTTCCTTTTCTAATGTTTCGGTAACTTACTGGAAAGTGTGTTTTACATAGCATTATCAATCTTCAAACTAGGAGAATACAGCCTTTGACTGCCCTTCCTCCACACTTCAGCACCTGTATTGGGCATGCTTGTTATGGAAGGTCCTGCTCAGGTTTGGATACTCAAAAAAAATGTATCTGACAGTTTTATGAAGAATTGCATCTTCCTAATAAGACACAAAAGAACAGAAAGGGAAAGAAAAAAGTAAAATCCAAACCACAAAAAACCACTCAGTATAATCCTGTCCTTTTAAAATGGATTAAAATAAAACACAGTAAAAATTAAGAGCATAAACAGAGTAGCACCAACTGTGAACTTAATAAAACTCCTTTCATCATCATGAACAACGAACTGGAAAAAATAGATAGAGCTTTTTCCCCTCCCACTTATGTAGCATGCTAAATTATTCTAAGTGTTTAAAATGCATATTAAATTATTGACCATACTAATCTCTCTAGTCCATAAAAATCTTGCAGAGAAAGGTTTTGCCTACAGTGCTCAGAGCTATGCTATCTGCAGTGATGCTGCACAGCACTTGATACAGGTCTTCTTTGGGCCCCATGAGGCATCTCTTTGGACATAGCTATTTGAGAGGGACTTTTCTGGTTCATAATGTACAAAACAAAACAAGACTTGTGTTGCTTTATTAAAAGGCTGCTTTAACAGCACACAGGAGAGGTGATATACAGCATGTCCTGAAAGCCTGTCCCCATGGTGTGTGCCAGGCTTTCCAGAGTAGTATTGGAGAAATACATGGAGGCTGTGGAAGGGAACGGGAGGGAAGAAAACTCGATGCATTCTGCACAATGGCACTTAAAAGGTGCAGTAGTTCCTGCACCAAAATAAGCCCAGAAACACACCTGAGTTTTGCTTTAAAAAGAAAGAGCAGGGCCTCTCCAAAGAGAAGCTAGGAATGACCAAACATGAAGACAATTCAGGTGACTGGGAACAGGACCTCAAAGTGAGGCAGGGAGCAAAGGATTTTTGCAATCTACTGCATGCCCAGACTATTCATGGTGAAAGGACACATGCTTATCATGTGTACATTATTGCAAGCCTTATGCTGCATCGTTAAACAGCTGTCTTTATCTATAAATAATAACTCCATGCTTATAAGATACCAACATCTACCTGTATTTGCAGTCATATTTAAGTATTTGGAAAAAAACCCAGAATATGGATACTTAAAACATTGTTTCCAAGAATAATGTGGTGACTATGGACAAACAGCTGCTAAAATCAGGAAATAACAATAGGGTTTTTTAAATAGGAATATGACACACAACATAATTCATATGTCAAAGATTCATCTAACATTTCCTGAGGCAGATGACCCAAAAAAATCATCAGAGTAGTTTCAAGTATAGGAAAGCACTGTGTTGCTTTTGGTTTTATTTAATTCAGCAAAGCAAATTAGTTTCCAAGACCAGTACAACAACAGTACAGGAACTTTATGCTGCTTACATCTTGGTTTAGAATCAGGAATTAAGAGCAGTAACGAGCAGCTTTGTTAAGGATTAAGCACTGACACAGTGATATGGACAGCAGATACTGAATAAATGAGAACTCAGTATGACTTCATCCTGCTTCCAGAGTAAGACAGCAAGTCTTGGCTTTGGGATGGATGTGTTTGTTCTCAGTTGTATGCTGTAGAGCAGAGTTCAACCTCTTCCAGAAAGATGCAAAGTCAGGAAAGGTAATCTGAATAGCAGCCATTTCCAAAAATATTTCCAATTACTGAATTACAACATGATTAAGAAAAGTCTTGTGAATAAACTCAATGAGATTTCAGCTACTCAAAAACACGGTTAGTAGTCTGCCTTTCTTTAACCCTAATGCTTGTAAAAATCTACTCAAATTTAACAAAGATGTGACAGGACCTACAGGTCTTATACATTTTAAATTATTTATTTTGTGTAGTGCACTTTTCTCCGTTGAAGTAGAAATGTTCCTGGCAGATACAGAAATAGCTTTTGGAGACAAAACTGGTAGTAGAAAACAACTGACTTCTATATGACACAATAAGATACAGTTTTAGACACTGGCCAAAGGCTGTCCCACATGTCATCCTCCCACATGCTGTTATAGCAAGAGTATCCCTGGAAAGGTTTCTTCTGGTGCTCAGCCTTCTCCCAACCTGACTCAGGGAAACAAGAGTGCATTCAGCACTTGAACCAGCCTGTCACTGCTCCCATCTCTGGTGCACATTCCTGCAAGGCACCTAAGCAGTGGTTCAGCCTCCTAACAGACTCTATCAAAAGGCTCAGCATCTCATGAGCTATCAGATCGTGGCCCTCACATTCAGTTTACTGAATGCTCTTTTTCCCTTTCACATATGATCTGTCAGTGAAACATCTCTAAAGATGTCTTGCCTATTCAGCAAGCAGCTTTGGCATCATACAACTAGAATAATATTGCTTTTCTTTCCTGCACTCTAAAGATCAAAGCTCCCTCTAAGCATTTGAGCACACAGATAGGCTGTCTGGCTTCTTGTTCTGGAAATACACTTCTTTCTCCAGAATCACAGAAGAAAAGATAAATCTAACTATTTAATCTTTAAATAACCACGAGAAAAGAAAAGCATTTTCAAGAGAAATACGTCCAAAATACTCAAATATTAATGGATGCTTGCTGAATATTATACCCAGCACCTTTCAACCAAATCTTCAGTTTGTCAAACCAATCTATTAGTTTTCCAAAACAAGACGCAGGTACCCTAGTCAGCTCAAAACTTATGTCCTCCTGGGATTTAGTGCAAAACAGGCAACATTGTATAGTGCATTATGAGTTATAAAAGTACAAAGTCTGAAGGCTTGTTGAAACTATTTATAACCATTATTTGTAACTATTTAGATGTATTTCTTCACTTAAACTACAGACTATTAAGTAAATAGTATCAATAAGAACTCATACAGCCCTAATTAATTCTTCCAAATGTCCCAGGAAGTTCCCTTAAATACGATACACACCAAAATCACTGCCAGGACACCTACAATAGAAACCTAACAATCTGCAATCAACAAGCTTGTGTCTGCCAGCTTACAGCAAGAATGCTTTTGCCCTTTGCTACCACACCAAACACTGCAGAGATTATGTATGCATTGCTAATTTCAGGTAACAACATGAAAAGAAATAATTGAGTTATGATGCATTGCACTTTGCACTTCACACAATCTGCATATTGTACAAAAAGTGTAAGAAGCATGAATTTACAAAATGAAAACAACTAATCTGGAGCAGGAGACCCTCCAGGAAACTGTTTTGAGTTTCCACTGTTTTTAGAAAAACTGCATTGTCGGTTTTGTTTTTTGGGGGATTTTGGTTGGTTGGTTTTTTTGGGGTTTTGTTTTTCCTGTTAGAAACTTCATTTCACTATTTGTTGATCTACTGACCCCAAATTTTGTAAAACATTCCTGTTAGTTCCATGCTAAAAGTTAAGAATAGTTATGAAAATGATAAATCTACAATAGATTCAGTAGCTTCTTTCCTAAAAATCAAGGTAGCAATATTACATGTGTGTAAACATTCCTTCACTTTTCACAAATGAAGAAAAATATCAGTTTCATGAAACCAATATGCTGCCCTATTTTTGCAAATGTTTCCCTGTTAACAAGGTTCAAATTATGTACAGCTTTTATATGCAGCCTTACAGCACATCCTGCACCAAAGTATAATAAACACATCACTGAACTAAGTGACTTGCTGCAGTTACTGTGGGTCTGCTTCAGCTCCTATCTCAGCAACAGAACTCAGTACCCTGCAAGATGAGTATAGCACTGTGCAAGCTGATGCAATGTTGAGAATATTCACTTAGTTCGTTGAGATAAAAATAAGCCCAAGCTTTGCTGGGAGCAGCTGAGCAGTAAATGTCTTCCCACTGGCTGATGAAACCATCAAGAAGAGTGAGCTGTAGTAGGATAAACGAGGTCACTGTTTGCAATTCCCTGCCAGCTTGCTGGCTGAAGAAAACACCATTCGTCAGTAAACCTAAAGCAAAACACACTATACAACAAAGCCGTTCAGAAGTCATTGTTCATCCCCTCCAACAACAAACAAATGAAAAACTGCTCTTAATTCTGAAACACATCCTGTACACCCCTACTGTTATAAACATGATATCCATCTAACCACAGAATAAATTTAATCAAACTTTCAGGTAATCAGGATCAACTAGAGTAAATGCAAAGCAATGGCTGTAGCACTACTTCCTAACCATCTTCTCCAGAGACTTGTTTACAAACTCTTGGAGGTCCAGTATTTAAGGGAGCCATTAATTCATATGCGGTATGTTCATCATGCTAATCAGCCTTAATAAATAGGTCTACCCCAGGGCTTTGGGCAATCCTTTGATGCTCAATCTGGCTGCGTCGAGGAATTGCTCCAGGAAATGAATTTAAGACTTTTAAATAGAATACATACGGAGAAGGCAGCTGTGCTGAAGGGTTTAGCCATGCCGTTCATGGCAGTGGCATGTTTCAGCCCATGGTTTTCCTGAGTCCCCAGAGATCACTGATGCCAGCAACAAAGCCTTCTACTAACTAGTGGTTTCAATCCTTTTGTGCTACCACAAAAAGAATCGCTGCACAAGACAGTTCATGCCAGGACAAAAAAACAAAAAATCTTTAACTTCATCCATTTTTAATTAGGCTTTGTCAATAAGAAACCCTGGCTGAGCATTACACAGGCCCCCTCTATTGCCGTGAGTAATGTTGGCACTGTTTATCCTCGGCAATTTTAATCCTACTTTGAGAAACAAAGTGTCAGCATCAGGAATTAAATGCATTAAAAATGAACACAGGAATGATCACACAGACCATTTGTTCCCTTTAAATACTGCTTATCTATAAATAGATAAAAGCATTGCGGGGATAACTGAAGGATGCTTTGACAAGCCTCTGGGGGAAAGACCCTGCTACTGCCAAGATGGTGCAAGGGCACACCTCTTTTAGAAACATTAACAAGAGGAGGACAGGGCACAAGGAATACCTTTTGCCCTTCTGTAGACTGTAAATTAGAGTAGAAAGGAAACAGATGAATGGATCCACCCCGTGGCTTTGAAGCAGACACCCTCAAAGAGACAGGCAGAGATCACCTCACTTCCCACCTCAGATAAGGAAAATTAACATCTTTCTGCCTTGGAACACACCCGTGGATATCCTAGGGGTAACAGCTCTGCACCCCACCCTGTCAGGAGCACAAGTGGAATTTCAGACATGATGGATGTTCTGGTCAGGTGCAGGATAGACTGCAGAAATTAATTTCATTACTTTGGTCACTCATCTCTGCTACCTGCGAGATCATGCTCTCTACTATCAATGCTTAGTTTTTCCAGTAAACTAAGCAGCATAATTAATTCTTTAATGAACAGCAATGATCCTGTTTCTTCTGTGATTATACACTGAAAGTGCAGAATGTGAATACAGGTTGTGCTATGGCACTGGAACCTGGTGAGCAGCAACACCCTGCCTGAGCCTTTTGGAGGCAGAAGAGCTCTCTGGGGTTCTTTGTTTTAATAAACAAACAGCTTAAATCCAGGAGACCCTGACAAAAGTAATACACAAGACACAATGCAATTACTCCCAACTGCTAATTTAACAGTTTCTTAAAATGCCATTTCCTAGACAGCTGCTCATGATCCCTGAGGGAGGCTGTGATTAGCCAGGGCAAAGTCCTTATTTCTCTATGCATGTCCTTGCACAAGATCATAGGCTCCTCTTCAGAGACCAAGCTCCATCCTGGACCTGCAAATACAGCTCACAGCTCACCCCAAAGCCATCACCTGGGCTTGCCCAGAGTCTCAGGTTCTCATTCCACAGCTTGCTCACACTCTTCAGGACAGACATGACATAAAGCCAGCAGGTTGTCCTGAGCAGCAGGCTATGCCATAACCACTCTGCACACAGGTGAGTTGGGCAGAGTCACTCCCAGGTACTTTATTGCCAGCAGTGCTCAAAAGCATTTCCAAATATTGTCCTTCTACCCTCCCCCTCATTTACTTACTGAGAGAGAATTACATAGACACATATACATGGGCACTTACAGGATCCCTGTTTGCATCCAGATGTTCACATAGATTTTGAGACACTGACAGAAAATGCTGCAGTTTAGGGGAACCTTGGGGCTCTTGGTCTCAAACAAGGCGCCACAGCTGCCATGACTGCATCCTGATAAGGATCTGAGGTGCAGAGTATGGAAGGCACATGTGATCTGCATCCACATCCGAATCACATTCAACAGTCCAGAGCTTCCCATCTGCTTAACAAGACACCTCTCAACTCCCTAAAACCCATGGGAAGGGACAATCACACCAGCAGCACCCACCCTGACACTGCTGGGCTGTGTCAGCAAAGAATGGCCTGTGAAGAGGAAAGGAGGAAATCAGGGACCCTATAAGCAAACAGTCCTCTTCACTGCTGAGAGCAAAGACTAACACAGATATACACTGTAAATTATTCCTGAAACATCCTGCCTTCCAATGGGATATTGTCTGTCTCTTAGTGCTCTTGCTTTATAAAATGGTTACATATAGCCTGAAGGGACACCAGCCAAGGCTGCCCTACCGTACCAGCTGGGTGTGACTGAAGGAGCTGCTGATGCCTACTTTCAAAAAGAAGGAGAGAAAGATACACTGCTGAGACCAAAGCTGGTACATGGACATTTTTTCTGGAGGCAAACCAAAAATAGGAAAAACGTTAGATCCTTATAACTTTTTATTTCCAAAACATTTGGAGCCTTTCATCTTCTTAACACACTAATCCAGAAGACAGACAACTGGGGAGCAGTACATAATTAGAACCTTCCAAAGAGTGGTTGGTGAAACAAGATAAACCTGAACATAGCTTTGTTCTGAAGCTCAAGAACAGGCTGTATCAGCTGAGAGCATCCTGCAGGCTCTGCCACTAAGAAAGGCTTTAGAAATGTATCTTTTACAAATATCTTCCATCAGAATCTCCTTTATCTCACATAATGATGAAGGTACTATAGCGGTGAAATGACTTTTGGTTTGACTAGCTGACATCTAGATTTCTCTTGGAGGCATTTTTCAAAAAAGTCCCAACATTATTACAAAGTAAGACTATGCATGATTATTAGGGAATCTTGTACTAGGGAAAGGGTGAGAAGACTATAAATCTTGAAAAGTAATCAAGCATTTCTCTGACATACATCTTCTCTTTGTTCTTTCATGGGAAAAATACAGAGATCACATCTTGAAGATGTACTCACACCACAAATGAACAAAGATAAAAAAACCCACATTGCTGGGAAGGAGAAAGCACTCCTTAACTTTGTCCTGCTGTCAACAGCAGCTGAGTTATGTTCTCTGCCAGGTTTTATCCCATTGTGTTCCTGATCATATGGGCCAAGGCTTTCATGTAGCACAAATACTCACTTTACACTGCCCATGTACCTTCAAACAAATTTTCATCAAGTGCTTGTACATGGATGTGGGGCAGCCCCAGTGAAGTTGTCAGGCAGCAGGGAACCAAGGCACTGGGGAAGCAAGACACAAGCTATTTCCCAGTACAGCAAAACCTAGGGAGACATGAGGTGGAAGGGGAAATCAGGAGGGCTCTACAATAAAGCCTGTTCTCTTTGCCCTTCTTTTCCATTGAAAGTACTGTCTATTTGATCACAGGTCAAAAATAATTCACCTCTGTCACCTCCTTCCTTTAAGGACAACAATGAATTTCTTGTGCTGCAATGCACAGAGGAAGCTAAGCAAAACGAACCCTGCAAAGATGTGAACAGCTTAAGCAAAGCATAGAGCACCCTGATGCCAACAAGCGAGGCCATTCGGACTGTACAAGCTCAGAACACATACTTTCAATGATAAAAAGTATTTAAATCCTCTTTCCTTCCTTGTTTACATTATGCTTTATCATGTTCTACGTTGTCCAGTTTTCCTGACTTCAGTCACTTAAGTGTGGACCTGGATTTGAACCCAAAGCGAAAGCACACAAATGTAACAGAGAAGAAGGGTTTGCTACCAGGTGATGAAAACAGTTGGAAAGAAACACCCATCAGGTGGCTCATGTATCAAAGAGAACAGTAATGCTGTCCTCTTCCCATTCTAAAGCCACAGAGTTGCTGCAATGATGATTTCCACTTTCTTCATGTGACAGGAAAAGCATCAAACAAGATTGTTAACAGCTTGGGCAATATTGCATTAGGAAAAAAAAAAAAACAATTTCAGGCACAAAAACATCTCAGTAGTGAAAAATGCAATATTTGTGCTACAAAACTTAACTGTGGATCTCAAAGCATATTCAGGGACTTGCCATGTGCCTCAGAGATGTCAGTGTCCTGTGCTTTCCCCACACTCATGATAGCAAAAGGCCCTCATGGACAAGGCCACCAAGCAACTCAAAGGAAAGTGATACTTTAACTTAGCACTAAGGCTCTCATTGCACAGGGAAAAGAAAAAATAAAGATAAGATAATTTTTATGCCAATCCACACATAAACTTTTCTTAACAGCTTGCTTATTTTTTTTAAAAAATGCACAGTATAAAGGTCTTTCGCTTCCTCTTCTGGCTCATAATTACAAAACATTAATCTTTGTCAATCACCTTTGTTTACAGTTTACATTTTGTGACACCAGAATGCACTGACACGATGCCACTTTCTCTCTTGGGAACCAGCAGCTTGAGCTAACTCTGAAACCATGGCATAACTAATAAATCCCTAGAATTCTTTGGTATAAAGGAATCCTGAAGTAGATAGATTCTATGATTTTCAGTCAAGCAGTCTTACACTGTTCAAAGATCTAGCAGACCAAGCCTCTTCTTTTTGCTGGCTTTGACTGTCTTACCTAGCTACTCCTTCCACTGAAGTTTCTGTTGCTTGCTCTCCATTTCAAAAGGAATTGCAGCAACAGATTTGAAGAAAAGTCAGCTCATACATTGCTATGTTTTATGCATAGGAGATGTTCATGAAAGTTTATTCTGAGAATGCATTTTTAATCATGAAGAATCACAGAATGGTGTAGGTTGGAAAGAACCTTAAAGATCATCTAGTTCCAACCTGGCTGCAATGGGCAAAGACACCTTCTACTAGACCAGGTCAGTCAAGTCCCCATCCAACCTGTTTTTGAACATTTCCATGGAGGAGGTATCCACAACTTCCCTGGGCACCTGTTAAAGTGTCTCACCACCCTCACTGAAAGAATTTCTTCCTTACATCTACCCTCTTCCAGCTTAAAGCCATT
>VWYK01085072.1:0-16943 GCA_013399775.1 Semnornis frantzii | reverse complement strand
TTATTAGGAGACAGATCACAAACACAGCATTTATATTCTGGTTTGTTTGATGCCCTACATTGCTATCAGTTCTTCCTCACCTGATACAGCAACATAAAAGTTATTTAAATAATGCTCTGATACTTTTGGAAGGTGTATGGTCAGCAGTGCTAGAGTCTGGGTTTTCCTACATCTCAGCAAGGTTTTCATAGTTACTGGTAAGTAAGTCCCTGAAGATGGAAGAAAAAGGAGTAATTGTGAAAAGGAATAATTCACATTTCTGGCACATCAAATTTTGACTTGACAATAATGCACAAGTATAATTTATCATGAGGAGCTTACTATATAGTTTTCTGATTGTCTGGGAAATAAATGCACACATTATTTGTGTTTTATATAAACTACCTGAAAACTACTAGATTAAAATCCCTTTCTGTCCCGTACAACTGACTGCTACTTGGTTTACACTTGTGACAGCTTCCAGATACCAACCTCTTTGCCATCTGGTCTTTCAGAAGAGCAAAACCCCTGCATTTTCTTTGAAAGCAGCTCTGCCATATGGCAGCACAGTACCTATTCAAATTCTCAAGGCTAAAGTATATTCTTTAGTTTTCATAAGTGTCCTTGAAACTGCTTGGCAGAAATCTGTCATTGGCATAACATCTATGTTGCCCATCTAAATGTGAGCCACAGTTTTGTTTTTTTTTTCAATATTCTGATCTTCCTCTAACATTCTCTACTTTCTTCATATTCATACACCAAACATACATAAGATTACATGTTCCCATGAATATATTTGACCTTTTAAGTTGCTGAGCACTATGCATGTTCAGTGACTAATGCAACACGATTACTTTATAAACAGCATTTCAATTTGGCCTGCAATTGAAACACCTAAATCGGTTCTAACACCTTGACTTGAGAAAAGTAATTGTGTTACTTTCTCAGTTTTTGGAAATACACTTCAATTATGGTCCAAATAATGCTCAAATTTCAAGCAGCTTAGGTCCCCAGCTGAGACCTCCTATATCATCCTGAAGATTAATTTTAGACAGAACGTCAGTTACTATTCAACACTAAGGGTCAAATTACTTGTAACTTTTCCAGACTGCTAAATTAATATAATGTTAGCCTTGATGCAATACAACACAAACATACTTTTATAGGGTATTGTAAATTGTAGTGCCTCCGAAACTGAAGTTCACTTCTCTTTCCGCAAAGGCATAATCAAAGCAAAACTGTGCAAGCGTGAAGAGGCAAAGTTCAGCAAATGTCACTGATCACTGGTGGGTTTAAAGAAGACATTTTCAAATATCTTGTGAGTCACAGTGTTTACCTTTGATGTCTCTTGCTGGACTTCTAACCTGCTTGCACATCCACCTGGGATGAGGTGGATCTCAGAAGGGCAGAACAAACTCTGCTCTTGTTTTGATGCAAGAGTGATGCAGGGCACCCGCATGCTGTCAGAGTTAGCTTGCCTGCAAGGAAGTAATAGCAAATGTGCTAGTCTTAGAATAATTAAATGGATGATCTGGTTTAGACAAAAGCAGAAACTTTCCCAATGCTAATCTACTTCAGATAACAAGGCAACTTTCAATAGCTTTCATCTTCTTTGAATTCTCAGGGGACAACTAAAATCAGAACCAGTGAATGACAGAAATGCAGGACTGTTTTTCTCAATGGATGAACATTAGCATCCAAGTTCAAAGACCTCAAGATCACAGCAACTGGATGCTAGACATGTCTATACGCCTGCATACACAGGACCTATATAGGACTTACATATGGTAAAGGACTTACACAGGAGTTTTAACACTGGTAAAGAAACACCTTAGAGGCTGTACTCACAAAAGCAGCCTGTAATAAATGAGCAGTTCTGACCTGTACTGTGTGTATGAAGCTTTTAAAAATTCTTATATTTAAAATACCAGAAAGAGAAGGGAATTAATTTTGTCTAAAGTCACATTTCAGTGACATGCTTGGCTGCTTTGGCCAGGAAGTGATGGGGAAAAGGAGGCCCAAATCTGACTCTGCTTTCTCTCTGAGACAGCAGGTGCCATGCCAGGGGTAGATAGAAGGAGCACAGTAAGGCATGTGCATGTCACATGGAGAAAATGTCTCTTTGAGGAGCTTGGATCTACTAAAGACGGTTGTCATGAGCCCAGGTGTGCTCTAAGACCTCCAGCCTCTCCAACAGCAGCTGTTTTCAGCCCGACTTGAATTTCTGAGATAAAATAATTTCTCAGTGTGGGTCAGACTGGGCTGCTCACCACCAGTTATGTCTGGAATGTTGCCCATTCCTCTTTATTTAAATAGTGGTTTAGCTAAAAAATCTGCCAAACTCTTCGACTTTGTGCTCTGTCAACTGCAGTAGTCTGTAGACAGGGTTTATTTTCTGATAAAAGGTCATACATTTTTTGCAGTCACCCCCCAGCCGATCCTCCGAACTCACCTTGTGCGTAAGGCAAACCCTGGGGTAAAGTATAGGGGTAGGGAGAAGGTGGAAGGGTGGTTGGGATCCCCTCCTGACGACTCTGATTTCTGGGAGGGGTGTTGTGTTTCTGTATTACCTTTAACTTGTATATTTCTGTAAATATTCCTGTACATAGTGTATATATCTACTTGTATATTGTGCTAAGCTATAAATAGAGCTTCATCTCTTAACTTCCAGCCAGCTGAATCTAGTCTGGGTGATTTTACAAAGTGTGGGGGGTGAGGAACTCCCAAACAATCACATTCACCATTTCCATTACTAAGAAATGTGCAAAGGCCCAATTCTCTTCAGGGAAGAGCTGAGGACTTTACCCCTTCCTTCCAGAGGGAGTTCAATCAGAAAACTTCAAGCCTTCATCTGATTTAAGGTTATACTGAGGGTAATGAAGTTTATAAAGTACTTTCTGTTTGAGTTGTTTGTTTTTTTTTCTGAGCATAAGTAACAAGGAACTGGGGCTGGCTGTCAAAAGTTACTTCTTACTGGAGGATCAACCTCTGTTCAGTTTTCTTTACTGACAATTGATTCTAGATTTTCTATTTTTTTTTTAGACTTTGGTTATATATGAAACAAATATCATTAAAATGACTTTTTGCTCTGAGCATGCTTCTCATTTTGCATATATAGTCATACCTGCCTCCACTGATAAAAAGCAATTGGAATTCCACATTAAAAAGTAACACATCAGTGGTTGTCAATATACATTTCACTGAGAGGGAAGTCTACCTCTTCACACTCAGGCTAGTGATAAGTCCCAGTAAAGGGCCAGAGGTGGGGAGATTCCACCTGCGTGAAACTGGGGAGGGGCTGTCCTGGGTGAGGGAGAGTCAGAAGGGTGGGTCTGCCCTGCCTTGGTTGCCATGGATAGGGGGCAGCCCTTGTGGGAAAGCCTTGGCTGGGCAAAGGGGGACAGGGAAAAAGCAAGACTCAGCAGGCAGATGTGTCTGGTGGTGGGGAGAAGCCTTCTCCATCTGCATCTGGCTCTGAGATGAATGGACCTGGGAATGCCGGTTGAGAAATTGTTTACCATGAGCCAGCAACATATTCTTGTGGCCAAGAAGGCAAATGGTATTCTGGAGTGTGGCCAGCAGGTTGAGGGAGGTTCTCCTTCCCCTCTACCTTCCCCTGGTGAGGCTGCATCAGAAGTGTTGTTTCCTGGGTTTCACAGTTCAAGAGGAACAGGAAACTACTGAAGAGACCTACATCCATTGGATGAGGATCAATTCGGACTGGAGCATCTCTCTTATGAGAGAAGCTGAGAGACCTAAGGCTCTTTAGTCTAGAAAAGGGAAGACTGAGAGGGGGGGTTTACAAATGCTCTTCTCATAGGTGACCAGTGATAGGACAAGGAGCAATGGGTACAAACTAGAACACAGAGGGGTTCACTTCAACTTAAGGAGAAATTACTTTAGAGGTTGCAGAACCTCCTTTGGAGATTTTCAAAACCTGCCTGGATGCATTTCTGTGCAACCTGATGTAGGTGCACCTGCATTAGCAGAGGGGTTGGACTAGATGATCTCCAGAGGTCCATTCCAACACTTATCATTCTATGGTCCTGTAACCCCAAAGGGATCTCTTCCTATATCCTTAACAGATTGCATGAAGTCCCTGAATTTGCTCCTGCACTATTATAGATGAAGATATACATAGTTATATATGACATACATGTATCTTTTAGGTACGTACAGATAAGTGAGGAGATATTTATAGCCATTGTAGTATAGATTAAAGTGATATCTGCATGCCTTAAAGAACCATGGAAAAATCTATTCTGGGCACTCTGTGGAGAAGTTTGCATCTGTACGTTCCCACCACCTACGGCCTCTAGCACTGAGCATGTACTTGTCGAGAAGCTTAGAAGACTGAAGCAAATTTAGAGCTCCCTGTAACTGCTTCTGGCACAGTACATCTGGTCCAGATTTCATTTTCGTAGTCTATGCCTCTTTTAATGAAAACTCTGGAGAAAGACCAAGGTGAAAGAATAAAGTTTTCACCTGTATTTGATCACAGAATTTGAATTTGCCTTCACAGTATCTGCTGCTAGTTTATTAGAGCACGAAGGAACATTGGTCATGACTCCAGTTCCTGTACTGTTGGAATTAACAAGCTGGCTGTTGCCAGCACTATACTTGGAAGTGCTAATGGTAATTAAAAACTATTTTCAAATACAGTTTTAAGGTGGAGAAGTACTCGTTACTCATGTGAATTTCCAGACTGCATTAAAAAAAAAAAAAAAAAAAAGGTGCTGCTTGCTTAAGGAACGTGTCAGCTGTGGGAAAGAAATAATTATTGCTGAATTATTAATGCTATCTGACATAGCATTTGTTCTCCTGTAGTGAGTTTATGACTGTGCATGTCCTCCAAACTCTTTCGAGTAAGAGAAGCCTGAAACTAAAATTTACAAGTATTGCTGCTTTTGGTTAACTTTTTGTCATACTGTTCTTGTAACAGAAAGATATGGCAAAATAGTGCTAATGCTGAAGTTGACATAAACAATCAGTAGCTTCATTATCATTTTACAAAAGTCCATGTAGCCCCTTCAGACAGTTTTCCTTCAGGTGCACTTGGGTAAAATATATGAACAAAGTACTCTAATACCTAGTTCAAATGGAACTGTGTTCCTAAAGGTAATCTTAATTATTCAAAGTATTCACACTATACAGCGTGAAAAATAAAAGAAGGATAATAATTTAATCATACTTTGTTTTCCACTTAATTTTATAAGCCTGCTTCCTGAGTAATTCAATCTACTGGATCAGTGGGAGGGACATAGGATAGGTTAAAAAAATGTTGACTGTCAGATCACCAGGGTATTTGAATTAATGTTCTTTTGCATGGTATGGAAGCACGTGGGCCACAAAGTGCAGCTCTCATTGGAAAATTACTGTCAAAACAGTACTGTATACATTAACATAGCTGCTGACTTGTGGTGCAGTAATCAGGTTTTACCTGAGTTAACCTTCAAAAAGCAGTTTTAGAGTGACTGCTCACTAATACTCTTTTGCTACATCAACAATATTGCCTACTAACAGCTTACACCGGTCACATCTGTACAAATCTACAAGTGCTACTGTAGGATGTCCTATAGACCCCCTTAAAATAGCATGAGGGAAGCAAAATTATGTTCATCCTGTCAACGGCTAGAGTGCAAAATCCTTTCTTTCCTCCTGTAAAAATGGAAAGCACACATGATAAAATACCCTTCATATAAATAATGTAGCTTTCAGTGTCTGGGCATACTGCTCAGTTTACCTGCATTTCAACTGATTTCCAAATAGTAAAGATCTCTTACCTGTCATTTATTTACATGCAAAGTATGAAATATTTTACCTGGAGAATGTTAAAGCCCCACACTTAAGCTCTAAGAGGCTAAAGATAGAGCTTTATCTATGCATTAAGTAAGATTGCCTCTAGTGAGCAACCTCTTGTTTCTGCAGAAGCCCATGCCTGCCCCAGGACACGCCAGAAAGGAGAATCATAGAATCATAGAATGGTAAGGTTGGAAGGGACCTCAAGGACCATCTAGTTCCAACCTCCTGCCATAGGTAGGGACACCTCCCACTAGTACAGGTCACTCAAGGCCTCATCCAACCTGGCCTTCAACACCTCCAGGGAGGGAGCAGCCACAACCTCCCTGGGCAACCTGTTCCAGTGCCTCACCACCCTCACTGTAAAGAACTTCCTCCTACTTAATGAAAGATTTATTATTATATTCTTGTTTACTTTGTTATTTGAGTAATTCCAGTTATAAACTACAGGAAATCACTGTTAAATGCTAAAGCAAACAATTGTTAGTGCTGAAGCTTTGACTGAAGTCACATGTGAATCCAGCCATGACCCTCTGGACTACAGGCTATGGTGTAAAGAGCAAGATAAAAATGGTGTATGTCTCAGTACTGTTAGGAAATGATTCAAAATTAATAATCTATATTAATTTTGATATCCAGAGATTGTTAATAACTATGAAAACCATTTATTAACATTAAATCTTGCCAGAAAACTTACATACAAGGTTTGAAACACACGGTTTGGAAGTTTATATATACAGGGAATAGGCAAAACTGGAACACCTCAAAAGGTAACTAGCGTAAGCAAACATTTTTACTGGAAGAGAAGGTTTGTGTGGTCACTTATACCACACAGTAGTACTGTAGCTTGCAGTCAGTTATCCTGCTTAGCCATTAGATGGACACAGGAATCTCCTTTCTGTTTATGCCAGAAGGCAATTAGTGATTACAAGCTTTAAGTATTTACTCACAAAACATTATGGGACAGTACCCAAAGCACATGGTGAGGTTGCTGACAGCGGGCTCAATGCCGGTAGAGGCTTTGGAGTTTCCCCAGGCTTCTGGGTGCTGGGGAAAGGAGGTAGACAATCTCTGACCTGGTCCTGGCTCTCTGGATGATCTTTGTTATCTCCAGGACTTCCCATCTTGGCAGGAGGCTTTCAGGTGCAGGCAGGGTGTCTTGTGGTGTGCAGTCTCAGCATGGTGTCATGCTGGCTGTGCAGGCCGAACGCGTGGAGGCTTTTAGAGCCTGATCCTGGTTGCTGAAGTTCCACACAGCTCAGGATCAACGAGGTAGTAAGCAGGCACAGATACAATGACAGAGCACCCGATACAACAGCAAAGCACCTACATAATAGCAGAGCACAGGTTGTCCTCCCTGCTCNAGGACTTCCCATCTTGGCAGGAGGCTTTCAGGTGCAGGCAGGGTGTCTTGTGGTGTGCAGTCTCAGCATGGTGTCATGCTGGCTGTGCAGGCCGAACGCGTGGAGGCTTTTAGAGCCTGATCCTGGTTGCTGAAGTTCCACACAGCTCAGGATCAACGAGGTAGTAAGCAGGCACAGATACAATGACAGAGCACCCGATACAACAGCAAAGCACCTACATAATAGCAGAGCACAGGTTGTCCTCCCTGCTCCTCTTTTATACAGCCACAGACTAATGGGCCTTTGGACACAGAACAGCCAATCAGAATCGCAGTCAGCCAAGCTTGGCCACATTAGGTGAAGCCATAGGCTTGCTTTACCCAAATTTGGGCCAGACACAGGCCTTGCGCAAGGCAACTGTGTGTACCTTGTTTACCGCAGGGTTCAAAACACAGGACTGGGCAGGCCACAGTCCTCAGACTTGGTGGCTCCAGATTCTTTTGTCTTATTTCCCACAGTTGCTTCTCCCCAAAACAGAAGGAGGGAGAGCAAAAAAACATGTCTGGGCAGGCCAGGACATGTATAAGCCTATTTTGGCCTGCTTAGGCCTACCACAACAGGTACATTGTTCATTCATTTTGTCTTTCACTTTGCACTTTGCATTCCAGAGCTGGTTCCAGTGCAATGTGAAAACTTTGTGCAAATGAGGTACATTTCATTGGGCGCTTCAACCTTTTTTTTACTAAAAGTAGTCAGCATTACGATTTTGCAGCCTATGGCAGAGAATAAAGGCTGGTATTCAGACACATCAGTTCCTAATTAACGTAAGATAAATGGGCATAAAATAAAGCAAAAGAATTTGAACAACCATCAAAAACAATAAATGTTCCATAGGAGATGAAACTGGTAAATTTTCACAGCAATATAATTAACCACCATGACTTGTTCATGAATTACATGTTGTTCTACTTTTGGCTACAATTATTTTTATTTAATGCTTTTTATCAGTGAATAGTTATTCAATTCCATTTAACTATCTAAAGTGATTTTCAGGATCTGAACTCTCCATTATCACTCCTGTTTGTCTCAGCTCATTTCTCCCATCTAGCTTCTTATGATTCACTATTTATAAATGCCAGACACATTAGGGTAACAACCATAAGAGTAACTCATACTGGATTATTAAATCTGTGACTGTAAATCTAAGTTTGTATAAAACTCTTTTTATGACTTGTTTATTCACCGCTTTCTTGAATCACTTCTGAAGGGTTGGTATTGGCCTGCAAAGGTAAGGTACTCTTCAGTTCCTATTGCCACAGAACTTGCCTTCTGAAGGCCTCAAAATTATTTAGTTATTAAGGAATCAAGAATGTCGTAAGGAAATTACTTATCTAAAAACTAGCATTGTAAGACTGTCATGAACACAGTAACTCAAAATGCGGTTTTCTTCCCAAAAAGTTTTTGAAGCTGGAAATGCCTTTTGTCTTTCATTTGCATTCTCTGCCAATAGGATGGAAAAAACAGGGCAGCGGAAAGGTCTAGAAACCGTGTAATTAGGTCTCTTAAAGAGATACAAAACATTGCTTTGGGGAAGAAAATTACACTAGTCACAACAGAAAATGTTTAATAGGTAATACAAGATCAGTTGTACCTTGCAAGGAAAACAAGCCATCACCTGCACACTGGCGTGAATAGAGGTGTTGGCAAAGCAAAGCCTCTTCCGTCTTTTGGTGAAACACGCATTGGGCATGTCAAACCCTACCTGAGAAAATAAAACCACATGGGGTGCTTTCTCTTCTCACACACATACAAAATATTTTCATGATTAATACAAAACTCAAGTGTGTGGAAGTGGCTTGTGTCACCAGCCTTTTGACTGACAAACCTTCTGTGGGAGAGACAGACAAGCTGGTGGTTGTCTTTCTTCCTTCATCTCAGGCAAAGCCAGGGCAAGAACATCAGTACTACATCAGCTAGACCTGTCCAAAAAACCCAGTAGTATGTCAAAAGAATATATGCTGCATCACCCAATTTCTAGATTTACAAAGAACAGGCTGGAAGGATCTTCACAGTGTGAAGCGAAGAATGAGTACAGATGGGAAGGGGAATCCACAATGCCTCCAGTGTGGAGGCAAAAGCATCACCACTCTGAATGAAGAAAGCATCCTCCCCCCTAACATGTTAGAACAGCTGAATTGGACCATACTATAAGGATACCATCACACCTCCTGATAACATGCCCTAAGGTCACTGGGGCTCAAGGGCTTCCTCTTCTTTCACATAACCACCTCAATAGGTTTAAGAGCAATGGGAAAAAATTACAGATCAAAACACTGCAATTCAGCCTCATAAGGTAGAATCACAACCAGGAAAGAAAAGCCTGAATGTAAGAAAGCTGGGAGCCACTCCAGTTCTGGGGAAGAAGGCTGCCTCGGAGACTTCAGAACTCAGAGAGGCAGCATGGCAACCATGAACTTGCAAGGCAAACTTGCCCACATCTTTTCCTGACAATGTCTCTGGGAATCCCACTGAATGGGAGTTATTTTGCTCCACCTTAGAGGCTAATGGTTTCACTTTCTTGTAGGATCCAACTAAAAGCTGTGGCAAATGTGAAAGTTCTTCAGTTTGGCACATGACTATCTAACCTTTAGATTTTACTAAAAAATACCAATTTTCACCTCTGTCAAAGGCTGTGTACACCAGACTCCTCACAGGACATTCTTCAGGGTACTGAGTTTAAAATGGCTCTGAACCTCTCTCGCTACCACTTAATTCCACATCTTCTCATGTGTCTCATCTAGGACTAAGGATCTCATTTTGACAGATTGTAGAGCTTCTTATTTTAAGACTTATGACAAATGCTCCACTTTGTGAACTCTTCTCAGTTTCATTATTTTTAATAGCAGATACTGAACTACTGAAAAACTGTTATTTCCTATTACTTTGTGTTATAAACTCTACTGCTTTTGGGAAACAGGTGCCATCCTAGCTGTATTTCGACTCTTTCCATTTGCTACTGTTAAAATCCACAATAACTGTTCATTAACTGCAGTTTAAAGTTTAACTGCAGTTTAGATTGCAGAAGCAAGGAACGTATCTTTTTGTGTTATATATCTGTGATCCAAGACAAGTATTTGAAAAAAATCTTCCTTCACAATAAAAATCTGTTCAGGAATTACAACAGCACATGAAAGGTAGAAGTATCTGAACAAGAACATATATCTGAATTCTAAAATAAATTACAAGTTTCAAGGAGTCAATGGCTTGTATGAAATGACCACTTCTTCTCCTATTTCACTGAAGACCCAGTACAAGCCACAAATCCAAAAATGTTATTGTGAAAAAGAAACAAATCAACCAATGCACCTATGAAGTGAGTGCCTTATATTCATTCACTAGCTTAATTCTTGTAAAACATCCCACCCACTTACTGGAGCATACAGGACTGTGGAACTCCAACGTTCCTTTGTAATCTCCTGTGTTTTTCTACACAAAAGACCATTGTCCTCAACAAGCAAAAGTAACAGCGAGAAAGTGGGTACTGGGTAATACAATCATGCCTGCTCCATGAAAGGGTACAAGAAGAAACTGAGGATGACCTCATTACAGGCTATACCCTCAATGACTGAGGTGCAATCACACCATGTCTCAAGATGGCAAGGGGGGACAGGTGCTGGTAATGGAGCCTCAGACATGGTGACCGAAGAATGGGTTCCTGATCCCTCCACAGAGTTCACTCAGGAGTAGCAGATGACAGGACTGGCACCAATGCTGTAAAGTTTACAAGCCAGTTTCTGGCTCCACATGGGAGACAGGTACAACTGCACACACTAGGGATATGCAAGGCAATGAAGGTCAAGCGGTACCCTCACAAGTACAAAAGATTTGCACCCATGCTATAGTATAAAGTACACACATTCACACTTGAGATGGTGCTGGTGGTATGAAAATTATCAAGGACAGTATGGCTGTTTCTGACTTTTGGTTTATTATCGTTGCTTAAGTTCTTTTGCAACTTGTGCTTCTTTTTGATAATGTGAAATAATTTGAACAATTATGAGACTATTAATAAAAAGGAAAAGCAAGCCTGCCAACCATATAAGTAAAAATGTGTTATATCCTTTGAACTCCAGAAAGTAGGCAGATGCAAGCCACAGGCCTTGTCCAACAAACCACAGGAAGAGAAGCAGCGTACCACGCTGCCAGGACATCTTAACACTAGGCATTATGAGGGGCAAAAGGCAGAGATACCAGACAAAGTACTGGGACGTGCATACTTTGTTAAAACTCACAAAAACAGCAGTGTGCAGGAAACAACAGAAGGGGAGATCTCTGTAAAATGCTAAGGACACAACCAGGAGCAAAAGCAGCTGGGGCAGGAAAGCTGCAAGCCCAAGAGCAAAACTCCACTTGCTCTCTGCAGTCAGGTACAACATGTAGAAATAGGGAGAGAAATTATGGCGGGTATCTCTCCTGATCAGGTGGTAGAAATAGGCATGTTCCAAGAACTCCCAGCCATAGAGGTTATAAAACATAACAGTCAGGGCAGCTAGCACAGATCCCGCAACTGCTGCAAAAAGCAGTGCATTTCGGTTCATAATCTTGACAAAAAGCTGCCAGAGATGTGCTACGAATGCAAATTTTCTTTTTTTGTCACTCCCCAGATGCACTGCCCCTGCCCCGCTGCACTCTTTGCTCTGCAGATGGAGCGCTATGGGCAGCGAATAGGTCAGTGGGTATATTTTCATGTGCACCGCCAGCCCATAGCAGACTGCGGCTTTCCCTACGCTCCCCTCCTCCATAAAGTACAGAGTGGCGAGCACCAGCAACGCGACTACGGCCTCTGCATTGCCCCGGCTGGAGACGGCCATGGGTAAAGGGTTAAGGAGCCAGGCGGCGGCGCAGCACCCGCAAGCCTGACCGGCGGCGGCACCTCGGTGCCGCAGGGTCCGATAGGCAACGACAGCAGCCACCAAGTCCCCCGTCACGAAGAGCAGTTTCCCGAAGAACTCGGCGAAGTAGACGTTGGGAGTCAGAAGCCAGGCCACGAGGGGGGTGTAGCGGTAGGTGGCTCGTCCGTAGGGCGACCGCCCCTCGGTCACCAGCCGCGCCGCATCGGTGAAGACCCGGTAGTCAACGTCGGTGTAACGTACCCGCATGGCCCCATCCTGGTGCAGGCCGTACAGCACCAGACCCAGCCTCGCCAGTAGCGCTGCGCCCAGCACCGCGCCCACCCCCGGCCGTCCCCCCGCCATCCGTTCTCGGGGCCCGCCTGCCTTCGCGGCGCCGCTGGGCGCGGAGAGGAGGGGGTAGTTGGAAGCCATCCCACTCGGCGGGGAGGAAACGCGAAGAAAACACTGCTGCGCGCACGCGCGCGCTCGTTACTTCCGCCTGTGCGCGGGCGACGAAAGGGAACCTCGCGCGTGCACTCTGGCTCACTACCGCCGTCGGGCGGCGGCGCGTGCGTGATACGGGCGCCGAAGCCTCGCCCTGGCTGGGGCGTGGCTGTTGCGGATATGAAGCCCCAGTGGCGGGTGGGATGGCTTCTCTGGGTGGCTGGTGGCGCGCTCCTGCCTGTCGGGGCTACAAGGCCGGGTGTTCTCCCCGATGCTGCGAGCCCTAAACGGGGAGTGCCATGGGCTCCGTTGTCCTTGCTTGGCCAGTGCGACGCACCTGCGGGAAGCTGTGCGCTGTAGCTGCCTTTGAGTTGAGGCGTTGCAGTGGTGGTTTGTATTTATTCCATTAGACTGCGGTACTCTGCCTCGGTAAGCGCGGTCTTTTATCGCTGGCTGAGTCTTCCTAGAGGATGAACACCTTTGTCAAAAGATGGAAAGAGAGCTGAGGGGCCTCACCATCCAGGTTGCTGTTGCTCCTTCCTCTTCTCAAAGGCAGGGAGCAGCGTGCAGCGCAAGTGCGCAAGGCTCTGAATGAGCACAGTCAGCATATGCAATAGTAGTTAAGAAGGGGAAATAACATCTGTTATTTACCGTTTGCAAATGACTGTGCTTTACCTAGACGTATGAGCTCTCTCTAAAGCACTTAGGTAAGCTTCCTTCCACTGTAAATTTTTTGCTTGAATCAGAAACAGTGTCATAGAAATCAGAGCTTAGGTAATGTGATTTACAATAAAGAACTTAATTCCACTGTAATTTGTTGAGGGTTTTTTTGTATATTTTGCAAATAGTTTTCCATGTCCGGGTATTTGCTATAGATTGTATCTCACGTTTGCATTGTGGCTGACTGAAGATAGGGTATCTATATCTTGACTAGAATTACGGATTTCATGTTAGAACTGTGCAGGATCTTTTTAAAGAGAAGCTTTGTTCATCAAAAATGTGCATTTTCTTCTCTAGTAGTTAATTGCAAGTGCACTCTTTTCTAAATGAAGCAATTAATCAGAATGTTTTGGGAGTTGCAGCAATCCTGGCTCGCATCACTTAGAGAAAAGAACTTGTTCAGGAGACACTCATCAGAGAACTGGAACAAGTTTGCATTTGCCACAGATGTGTTGGAGAGTGGCCTAACTGGTAGGCTATTCAGGGAACAAAATATGTTTCTGTTCATGTGTACACAGCTAATAGTTCGTGGTGTGGGGTTTTTCTTCTTTCTTCTGCCTTTCCCCCCTTTACTTCCTCCTTTTTTTTTCTCTATTAATGCTGTTTGAATAGTAGTATCATGGTGTATAGGCTGAAGTGTCCAATGGAAGAAGCATTCTGACTACCTAACATGGAAAATATTTTTTTTCCTCTGTCTATATGTCATCGACTATTTACATACTATGTAGTAAACTGGACATCTTAAACAGGAAAGTTCAAGAGACTTCTTCATTAATTCACCGTATGACATTGTTAAGTTCTAAAACTGAAGCTTAGAGTATTTGTGGGATGGGGCACAAGGGTGGTTGTTGCTCCTTTGCAAATAATTGCTTGCTTACTACTGCTTTTGTTCTTCAGAACAGGAAATAATGGTGAAGTATTTTTTCTCTCATTTAATTTGTAGTATAATGATTGAGATACTTTTACAGAAGGTTATGTCACCTTATCCTTTGTTGTGCCTAAGATATTCTCTGGAAAGTGTTGTGAGGTAGAAACTTAATTAAAATCACCAGTACTGAAGTCACTTGATATTCTGTGGAACTACAAGTCTAAGCAAAAGTATGCATATAGGTACTCTGAAAGTTTTGTTTGTTTCAGGAAGGTTGTTGCTCATAAAGAGCTGTGCTTGCCATTTGCCTACTTTGTTCTAGGTTTGTGAGTCTTCTGTTGTCGATTTAGATGGAATATTCTTTATCATTTCAGATCCTTTGAGTAAACTATTGTCAGAACTGAATGCATTGCAGTTTATTTGTTGAAGTATCTGAGTTGCTTAAATAATAGTAGTTCAGTAAATCAACTTATGACACTGTAGGTTTCTCAGATTATTTTTGTCTGTTTCTGACAGTATTTTTCAGACAAATATTTAATCTGAAATGAATAGAAATTGTGGAGTTGTCTTTAGTGACTGTTTATCTGGATTCTAGAGTGGAAAAGGCAGGTGATTCTAAAGAGTTATGAAGTTAATGAAACAGAAAAACTGCCTTAGCTGTTGTTGTGTATACTGTGACTGTATGCAATTGCCCGAGCTGGAAAAAGAGTTGATTTTCCTTATTTATAATTTAACATCTTGAAAATAACCATGAAGCTCTTCAGAGAAATAAAGTTTGGCTCAAAAATGTGTTTGGCTTTAGATTTCATACCAGCTTGATTAACCTGATTTGTTGTGTACTCTAGACCTTAATGCAGGAAGGAGGGTAGTCTTATTAAAGTTATAAATCTGTTGTTCCTGTAAAATGATGCTTTCATTTATACAAACCACCAGGAATCACTTTCAGAAAATGCTAGAAGATAAAACCTAATCGAAATGCTGGAAGTCCAGCTAATTGATTCTGGTACACATGAAGATACAGTATAAAAAAAAAGTGTGGAACTGGCCATAACCATACATAACATTTTAACTAATAGGAATGTGTATATGCACATGTGTATGTATATATTTTTTTTCCATTCCCTACTGCGCGTTTTGTTTACACAGTCTCCAAGATAGTACTGTCAGATATTTTACAAACTGAGGTCCCATATATATGTGTTTTTGTTGCATACTCATGATGTGGCATGGTAAGCCTAATCTCAAATTTTAAGTTTTCATGTCTTCATTTTCTCTGAGAGAGACTGCTCTTCAGCAGCACTGGGACATCTGTCTGGGAAGCTCTCTTACATACCTCATTGTGACTTAAGATTTACACAGCAGTAGTAGCAGTGCAAGGACAATGAAGCTGGGGCCTTGATACGCAAAGTGTTCTAAGGCCTGGTGGAAGTTTTTATCATCTGAAAAACAGGATATAGATGGAAGCTGGTTCTTGGTAAGTCTTGGTAAGGAGCGGTCAGCCATAGTACTTGCCTTTGAGGGGTTTACTGTATGGTAGAAGGTGATGTGCTGAGGCTACCTTTTCAGTGACAAAGATGAACATATGGCTGAAAACTAGATCTGATGGATTTAGTAGGGCTAAATATTGGCGAGACTAACATATTTGAGAACTTGGGGGACAATGTGGAGGCTAGTGAAGGGGTGTGAAGAAGTTCACAATGAACTAAAAGATGATTCTGGTAGCAGTGCTTGGAAGTAACGTGGTGGTTAATAGCAAAGTTGGTGGTGGTTGGTGCAAGGAAAGAGGACAAAGGTTGCAGTGGTGAGAGTCTTGGTAAGGTTCGGGCTAAACAGGTTTAAATATCTGAAAAGTTATGGAAGAAAGAACAGTAAGAGGACAGTTGGAGGATCCTTTCATATACCATATTTTAGCTGTTTCTACTGAGGAGTTGGAGTAAGGCACTTCTCATGCAAATCTGCAGCTAGCTAATTGTTAAGCTATACTTTGGGATTTTGCTAGGAAATAAAATTTGATCATAATGACTCATACATTTTAAATTGTCTTACTGTATGTGCATAAGTCGATATGTGTAAAAGGTAATAGGAAAGATGAGTAAGAAACAGGAAGGAAGATCTTCGACAACAGCTGGTATATGGCCTTCAGCCTTCTGAAAGGGGAGACTGCTATGCTGTAACTTACTGATTTTTTTTTTATTGTTTGAGATATCATTTCACGTTCTTGGGTTTTGAACCCAGAATGTTTCATTACACGAGAAATACTCCTGCTTACTGTATTTACAAACTGACAAATTTTGGATAAGGTGATTAGTACTGTCTGCTTCTTGCAGCATGTGAAATCTGGTAGAAAAAGTGACTAGCAGGTATGTTAGATAGTTTGGTCTTCATAAATTGTTTTTGCAAATATAATCGATGCCTTAGGAGTATTTGTAGTGTGTTGAAGCTTAGATATTAGGGGCAAAAGGGAAGTGTCATTGAGATTACATAATTGTTAATTTCTGCTTTAGTACTAGAATGAATAATTCAGGAGGTTTTGTGAAAATAAGATGAAAAACAACGGAACTTTACAAAAGAAAATCACTGTTATAAAGACAAAGCCACTGATACTCCCTTAAGCTTTTCCTGTTAATTTGTTTACTTATAACTGTTTATCTATGCCCTTATTCACACACTGTGCTAAAAATGTGGCTATTCAGAGAAAGTGATCTGACTTGTAAAGCAATTACTTCTTTTTTCTCCACATGATTTTGCACAATATGCTTAGAGTGGTGTTTGCAAGGTTCTGCTAACAGTGGTTTTGCTTATTTATGTCAGTGTAAAGCACTAGCTGCTAAGGGAAAATAAGAACTGGAGAAAAATTAGTTTGTAGGGAAACTTGTTAAAGATGAGTGGATTAGGATT
>VWYK01085040.1:0-10969 GCA_013399775.1 Semnornis frantzii | reverse complement strand
TGTGTTTTTTTTTTTTTTTTCTTCCTTGTTTTTTTCCCCCTCCTTTCTTCTTGCCTGAATTAGAAGCTCCAGGAATGTGCTAATTGGCGGCGGCCACTTCAGAAAGGTAAGAGGTAATTGTTATCTGCTTTTTAAGGTGTCTTGCCTGCTCAGCTCCTTCTGTAAAGGAGGGTGATGTCAGAACAAGCTTGTCTACCTAGAGTTTAGGCAAGTCTTTCGGTTAATGTAGATTGTCCTAAATGTGATGGAGACAGAGGCTTCATGTGCTTCTTGCTCTACAGATGGTGATTCTTTGTCCCTCCAGACTTTTTTTAATTTTGGACAGAAGTGCAAAAAGTGGTAGGTGAGAGTTTAAATGCTGTGCCTTTTTTGTAATATTTCTAAGCACTTTGAAGTGGACATTCAATTTAAGTGTCAGGATGTATAAAGTACAAAAAAATTAGTACTGTGATTCATAGAGCGTCCTGAGCTGCATGAGTAGACTTACATCAATTGCTAGACAAATTGTATGTACATTTTAGTGACAAAACTTTATGTTTAGATTTGTATTTGCTTAGGAACTGGCTGCAGTGCTTTGAGATGTCATTTCTCATTCCATCTTTGTGATAGACGTTCATGCGCCTTGTAGTGAAGCAGTATCTAATGTCTAGACCTCAGCCATTCTGCTTCACGGTTGATGTCTTAACTTAGACCAGCTCTGGGAAGGGCCTTATGCTAACTTCTAGGCTCCAAAGACTATGAGCCAATGTGATACATTATTTTTTTCCTGCCAGTTTTGCTCTGTAGCACTAACCTTTGTGAAGGGTTTAGGAAGACAGTGCGATGTAATAATGTCTTAAATTGCCCCAGTGAGATTTGTCAGAGTTCATCTGTCAGACCCCTCAGACTAACTAAGTACGCTAACTTATCAAGGATAATCTGCAGACAGGTGATGTGCCTTGAGATGTTCTTTCTCTCATTCTCCATCTCATTCTCGATGGTGGGGAGGCAAGCTAAGTCTTTATTGAGCAGCTGCTACCAGCTGCCTGGCTACCTTCTTCAATAAAGCTAATGACCTAATAGGCAAGTGTTTCTTGGAAACCTTCAGCTGAAGCAGAGACAAGGAGAAACATACAGACCAGCTAAAGGGTTCTCAAGGAGTTTGCAATTTCCCCAGGGCTCCTTCTATGTAATTACCTGTCTATCTCTTTGTCTCCTGTCTTTTAATGCAGGAGGAGTGTCAGACTCCAGGCGGCTAATCTTTGTTACTATGGAAAGGCTGGTTACACTTCTCTTCTTGCACTTCAAAAATGGCAATCGCTGGTCCCCAGCTGGTTCCCTGTATCTAACTTTAAAACAGATGATAGCTTTTCTCTTCGGTGCCAGACTAAATAATGCAGCTGCCTGTGTTGTTGCAGGCAGGCATTGCCTCTGCCACTGACGCTGTGGCATGCTGAGAGGGCCCCGCAAAAGGCCTCTGAACCTGTTTTCTCCTAGACAAATGAAGGCTCTAAAATTCCTTTGAAACACAGAATTTTGGGGCACACTGAGACATGGGAGGCTTGGCTGAGCTGCAGGTGTGGAGGAAAGCTGCTATTAAGATTCGTAGCTCCAGCCGAGTTATTGTACAGTTTCTGAATGCCTTCGAACTCTCTAGATTGGGGGTGCTGAGGGAAGCACAGATTGCGCAAGCGGTTTTGCAGGATCATGGGCATCAGTTTTTGTTGTCTCCCTCTCAGCACACGACCTAGACAGCGATGTGCAGTGGACACAAGTGCCTTTGCTCAATTCATAGGGTCCACCAAGAGACTGTGCACAATTCACTGCCATTTCCCTCTGACTGTATGCATGTGTTTGTCCCTTTTGCAAGGCAATTTGGAGGGAATTCTTTGCCTGCTTCTTCCCTCCTCCTTCCTCTGCATGTGCTTCCTGAGTTGCAACATGTCAGATGGATTGTCCTGCCAAAGCTGTGGTTTGGGAATAGCTCCAGCACAAAACACTTGTTTCTGTGCACCTCTTTCCATCCTTGGGAGGAGGGGGATTCTGTTGCTCTTTTTGACAGGGTCCCTTTCCAACTGCTGCAGTGACCTGCGCACCCAGGAAATACATGTTGCTAAACTTTTTTACAGTACCTTTGTAAAACATGTTTTAACTGTCTGCAGATGTATGGTATTTAAGCAGCAGAGTCTGTATTATCAAATGCAGACGTACAGACAGTGTTCCTCAGGGTGAAAAGCTTTGGGAGGAGAGGCTGGATGTGACAGTGAAAATTGAGAACCAAAGCAAAAGGAAATTCCTGCCCATGTATTGGACTAAGGCTGGTTCAGGAAAGGTGGAGGGAAAAGCATATGTACTTTCCCAGACTGGAAATTTTGCAGTGGGGACAGAAAGGAGGGGAGAGGCAGGGCAGGAACAAGGCAACAAAAAATCAGGTTGGCATCTGTTTTGTCTTGTGACTTCAATGCTGTACTTTCCTCCACCATTTCCTCTAACTAAATTTGGGCAACAATAATGCCTTTTTTGTGTCTGTGTTGTTTTTGCTGTTGGTGGTGTTATTGTTTGTTTGTTTGTGGGGCTTTGAAATTTTGTGTTTTGTGTGTGTTTTTCGGTGATTTAGTTTGGTGGGTCTTTTTTGTGTGTGTGGTGAGTTGTTTTAGCTTTTGTTTTTTTGTTTTGTTTTCTTTTTGCTGTGTCCCTTGAAAGAGCAACCATAGGTCTGTTCAGATTCTTTTAGAAGTTGTGTTTCTTGCCAGTGCATCTAGAATGGCGAATTTAGAATGTTTTATTTCCCTCATGATTTCATCCTGTTTCCCTCTGTCTTCTTTGTATCAACCTGAACCATCTCTAAGGGAAAGGTTATACTGCTGCTAGCTAACACTTCAAGTGCATGATACTGTGTATGTTAAGCAGCATGCCTGTAATGACTTAACTGTCAGTGGAAAGCTTACCCTGTTTGTATTTCTCTTTTCATGTATAAATCAAGTTCATAGCTCCTTGTAGAACATTTCTAGAGCATTTCAACAAGGTGTTTGCTTATTCAAGTCTTGGAGGTTTTTTCCCCACATGCCTGTTGAGATAAGTTTGTGGTTTAGGATTCTGTGATATGAAGTGTCTGTCAAAGTTGTATTGCGCCTTATGAGAGAGCGGAAGGTTATGCCCGAGCCCTCATTTTGCAAAGTGGTGACCATCTCAGCTTATATCAGGTCTCTACCACTGCCTAAGGCCTGAAGGTGCTTCATTAACTTGGTGTTAGTACAGAGCCTGTGCTTTCTTGCTTTCTTGATTTTCATTTCATAAAGGTGACAGGCTTAAATTTTTTATTCCAATATGGTGAAGATTTAAATCTCAAAAACTTTATTGGAGAAGAAAGACAATTTCCATCCCAGCAGTACATTTTCCAGATAATTTTATGTTTTGAATCTATTTACTATATAGTGTTGAAAAATAAAATAAAATTAATTAGAAATCTAAGTGCTTTCATTGTACATCCAAAAAGACGGTTTGAAACATTTTGCCAGTTTTAAATGAACAGTAGGCAGGGATTTCAGAGCTAAAATTAACTTGTTCTTAAATCACTTCTTTCATGTACAAGATCTAAGAAGTAGAGTAAAAATCTGGCATATCTAGGCACAAGAAGTTAGGTTAAAGTAGTAGAAAGAGCTGTGATTTTGAATTTTCTCACCCTTGCTGTTGGCTGGGTCAGCCCTTTTTTGAGGGTAGACTTCAGAGGTCCCTTGAAGTGCATATGTGATAAGGGTTGTGGGGAGAGGTGGTGAAAAGACTGCAAGGGCTTGCCTCAGGGTATCTGTGATTGTATGGAGAGCTAGAAGCTACTGTCCTTTCCTGGTAGTGTAGCTGTGGCAATGACCATTTGTTGTTAAAACCCTTCAATTCTTCAGTGTTAGTACAACTAGATCTGGGTCATTTGGTTTTCCTCCCGTTTCAGCATTTATGGTCTGCCTGGCTTAGTTGTCCTTAATGCAGTGGAGTTTTCATGGTCTTCGTGTTTAAGGTGTACAGGCCTACTTATGAATATAAAACTGAGGTTACTAATTTAGGACTAAGTCCTATGTGGAGTGTTCCCTGGTACTGAAGCCTCCTCTGCTTCCCTGCTTCACAGCCCTAGTGAACTGCAGTTGGGTCATTGGTCAACTCTTTGCATCCACCCCCAGAGGTTGAAGGAATGCTTCAGGAGGCCAGATATCTGTATGCCATCACCCCTCGTGTGTAAGTAATGGCCCTGAGCACTGAAGTATCTTACGCTCTCTGGAGCTTCGCAGGCATGTTAGGAGGAACTCTGCCTTAAGTGACTTGCGGTGACTGATGGAAGAGCACTGGGAGTACAAACCGACAGTCTGCAGTAAGGAGTTTTTCACTTATTAGTGTAGGTGGCAGGTTTTGGTATTTTGCTTTTGCTTGTACTACCCATCTGTCGAAAAGAAAGCTAGAAGGCCCAGATCAGATTTGAAAGTTGTCATTGCAGTTAGCAATGGAAAATGATCTGGGTTTGTTGCCTGATATCCTTACAAGTGATGACTGTCCTCTTCTGCCAGGGAATGACCCATCCAGGTGCATACTGTTTTATTCTTCAGCTGTGAATTCCTTACAAGTTTCAACAAATTTCCCATTAAAACATTTAATAACAAAAATGAAACCTGAGCTTTTTCCTAAAACAAGTATTTTGAATTAGAAACTAAAAATTAGTTGATGTTTCAAAACCATGTTTCTTCACTTTGTTTGTCTCTTCTGCTATGTCTGGTATATACATGGTTTAGAGCCTGGAAAATGTGGTGCTGCCTTGGTTGTTGGGAGGACTGAGTGCTACTTAGCTTAGGTGGCAGTGGCAGGGATCTTGTCTCATGCATTTTGGCCTTACTGCATGGGAAGACTCCTGTTCAGTTAGCCCAGGCTTTACAGCAGGGAGCTTCACTAACATTTTGTCAGCTGCAGGACAATATATTTGATCTCTCATGAAACATTGTGTTATAAATAAATTTAGTCTAGAAAATAATGTGAAAATTTCAGTTGGCTAGGTAGATTTATGCTGGTAAGTGCTTTGTAACATACAGTCTGAAACAGTTTTGATCTGCTGCTGATGACCTTGCAAACCAGATGAAGAGTATAAGTGGCTCATGGTCACTTACTGCCCCATTGTGTGATGTAAACCAGATCTCCTTTTGGTGCCTTCTTACATACAACCTTGTCTGGCTGGACTATGCGTTTCAGTCTTGTGCTTATAGTCTAAGTCTTGTGCTTCTCTCCTGAAAGAGACATCTTCAATTGCTTGTAACATAAATCCAGTTTCCAGTCACTTCGTAATAATCTGCCTATGGTTTCCCACAACTGAGCAGGAATTTAGACCTAAATGTTTGGATGGCCCAAGAACTTTTACTTCCTGTTCTCCTCACCTTTTTATCTTCCATTTCTCCCTCAAACAATGAATTTGTTAGACTTTTAGACCTGATGATCTTTCTGTCCTCTCTGTGGGTCTTACTGCAAATGAAGGGATGCGTGACTTCTCAGGAAAGATAAAGGAAGAAAAAAGTAAAGTAGTTTTTTTATTTTGTTTTGTTTGTGGGTTTTTTTTTAATTTATCTTTTTTTTCCCTTGTGTGTATATTTTTGTTTGTTTGGTATTTTTTAATGTTGCTGATTTTGTTGGTGCTTTCTTTCTTATTTCCCAGACACTTCTGTGTATTTGTGACATGCATAAAGCCTGCTGATTAGAAATTTAAATTTGGTATATGAAGTAAAGCACTGTTTGCCAGCAAAATGAGCAGCTAGCATTTATTTCAGTCTTCAGATACTTGGCTAAAGAATGGCAACATACGTTTTTTGCTGCTAGAAATTGAGATTTTGGCAGTAATGTGCAACTGTGAAACCTGTAGGCATATACTATAGCAGAAGCTGTCTTTATTCATATACAGCACATGGTATTTGGCTTGAGAGAAAGTTCTCTCTCTAAGAAAGTCAGGTGTTTGGTGGAGCTGATTGCTGTCTGTGCTTCATATTTAAAACCGCTTCATTGTGGAAAGACAAATGAATCGTATGTATTAATCGTACTATTTTCCCCATCCCCTGCCTGTTCCAAGCAACCCAGTGTATTTCCCTGGCTTCCTCTTCTTTCCATGCAGTTTCTTTCCAAGCTTGGGTACTGTAATTATAGCAAGTAGTATGTGATATCCACCTGTATATTCCAACAGAGAAATTGAGTCTTGAAGGGTTTTGGACTGTGGAGCCTTTCCTTTCTCACCTCTTTCTAGAAAAGTGTTTACGATATGCACAGAGTACTAGAGGTGTCAATCCATATGGCCTAATAAGACAACTGTTGGTGTGGAGGTGGTGGAGCATAAAAAGGAGAAGGATGGAATTATGCAAGTGGTGGTTCATGGGTGTCACGTTAATAGAATCCTCAAATCAAGTGCTCATTCATTTTAAGCGGAGGTTAATTAATCAGAGTGAGTAGGTAAAATGATAAGCTGCTTTTAATGAAGCAGCTTTATTAACAGTAAGCAAAATGCAAAATATTTGGTCTCCAACACATGTGGTTTTCCTGGGGACTGTGGTTTGCCAGTAGCCTTTTCCTTGCTGCATTCTGCGGGCCCTGCTCTCTGTGTGTGGCCAATTCATAACGCAGGAGAACGAATCAGAAACTCCTATGACATTTTAAAAACAGAAAAAATGTACTTTACAGATCTTTCTCTGTGCCAGAGACTAGCATTTGCCAACTTTTTTTACTTCGTATTATTTTTGTTTGGAGATAGGTGGCTTTATGCTTACACAGCAAGCAAGCAAACAAAAACCCTGTGTGGATTTACAAGTATGTGATGCTGTTTGAAAGACAGCAATACAGTACTGCCTGGTAACTGCAGTAGACTGAAACCAATCAGTAGTTATTTACCAATTTGAAACTTGGCAACAGAAATGCACCGGGGGGTGCTCCTTGTGTAAATGTTTAGGTGGAAGGCCAAAGCCGGCATGTCCATGGCTGTTAAACTGGAATAGACTTGGTTACTCTTTTTCAAATGCAGTGTCTCTCTTGAAAAACTGGAGAAGACATCCGACGTGCATGGCAATGCAGGTTTGTAATAGGAAATACCTAAAAAGTCAGAGTCAGTGAATGACAAAGTGTATGCACATGTAAAAAGAGGGAAGCTTTGTGGAATGATGAAATCACGTACTCTGGGCTAACTTAAATTAATGTGAACGTCCACATTGAGGCATGAAATGAACTTCACTTATGATTGTGTATAAAATCCTCTCGGAAGTAAACTCAAATTGCTGCTTTGGCCATAGAAGTGACCTCACAGCTAACTCCTCACAAACTAGCTATGTGATAAGATTAGTGTAGTTTTGTGAACTGCAGAAGCTAAGCTGGTAGATGAACGTGATTTGAGAATAGGATGCTGGCAAGTATATCGTCTTCCCCCCACCAGCCTTTCCTTGAAAGACTGCTTCCCACCGCCATTCAAATGTAAATCTCTTTGCAACAAAGGGAAGGCTGGCAGCTCCACCGGTTCAAGAGTATAAGTGATCTCTCATGCTTCAGTTGAAAGGTTGAATCCCTGAAACAGAATGCTGCTGCGGAGGGAAACTCTCAAAAGGCTGGTGAGGGGGGATAAAGCTGTTGAGATCCTTGAAAGCACGCCGGCAGTTTTTGTCTTTATCATAAAATGACCTAGAGACAAGTTTCACAAAGGGAACTCTGATGTTCAGGTGAAGTTCCAACAGCTCTAGAAGCTGGATTTTTACTTGCTGTATGCGTTAACGACACTCATGCTGCTCTACTTCCCAGCACTGTGTATGGTGCCAATATTTTGTCTACGGTATGCGCTGAGTCCCTCTTAGTTTTCCTGTTTTGAATTTCTCTTTTTAACAACGTTGTGTTCCAAGTCTCAAAGCTTCAGAATTGTAACTTCTAGGTATGCAAAGCAGAGAATGATATCTTGGACCTTGTTTTTATACTGAAAGGATGAGAATAATCTAGCACCTTCTAAAACCCTTGTAAATATTTGACTGGCTGCAACAACACAGCTGAACTGGTCGAGTTAATGCTTAATGGGAGAGCAGTCCTGAAGTGCGTGGTTTAGGTGATGGGCTGAGGGTCACGGGGTGAGCAGTAATTTCCCACAAAGACATCTGTACTCCCTTCTCCCCATCGTCCTGGACAACCACCCACCAAGATCTGCAGGCAGGAGGAGGTATGAGGTATCTCTGTCACTGCAGGCAGAGAGAAATGGATATGTTTGGGTGCTGTGAAGTTGGTGGGGGCTGTTCTGTGTGACACGCTCTGCACTGATACTTTTGCTGGTCTAGCAACAATGTGGTGATTTCTGATTTTTCAAGTGAGGCTGAACACCTGAGGCTCTAATCTGAGGCTTTCTACAGCTATATCTGGATTTGGAAGAGTTTTTTTATATATGCATAAATGTCAGCAGTAGGCAGTTGTTAGTAACTGGTCACTGGAGTGGAGCAGCCTGGAGAGCAGTGATACATCTGGACACAAACATGTTAGAAGTGCAAGATATTATAGTTTCTGATAACTGTCATATCTCAATGATTTAAAAGTACTCTCTTGTAACGTTGCAGTATTTCAGATGAAACTCTTTCTAGTGTTGGAGTGTTCACACAAAAATTACATGGGAAAATATTTGCAGCCTTATGAATGTTGAATGAAAAGCTTCTTCAATGTTTATGTGAACCAGTGAGTGCAAGACATGTTTTACTTTTTTGACATAAAGATTGTTCATTCATAACATCATACTACCTCAGTCCTTCCAAGTGGCAAGAACCTTAAATGTCAGTGCAGATGGGAGAAGGTCCTTACACAGAACGTCAGAATCATAACAGAGCCAAAGCAGCATTTAAAAATAAGGTTTTTTTCCCTTTTAAACTAGCTACTGATTGTTTAAGTGCAGTAACCGTATCATATAGTATTTGTACTCAGTACTGCTGTTGATTAAGGATCTCTGCAAACTTAGACTGTTTCAGAGACAAACAGCTAGATCCAGTAAGTGCATAAATAAGTATCACTGCCTCACCTACTGCTGCATGAGATGGGAAGGAACTTAAGTTTGATTATTGGAAAAAATCTTTTTATATAGCATTACAATTTATGACCTTTATATAGCTGAGGGTTTTTTTAACTATTGTTTAGAAAATATCCATTTGTTAACTTCTGGCACTAATTTAGTAGGAAGTGTACTTTAAATCTAGGCACCTACGGGGACTTTTAAAGTACCCACAGCCTATTTCCAGATGAGCTGCTCACCAGTATTGGCTTTGGTAATACAGAAAGGAAGAACCAAGCATATAGCTGTCTCCAGAGCAAGTACAGCGGGTGATTAATGTATCTGAATGGCAGAATTGAGAGTGATGGTATCTGGTCATGTGACATTGTGCTGGTTTTTTTTTGGTGACTGATAAAGTATTTTTTTGGCTCTTGGGATTCCTCCAGTGTCTCACTCTAGGACTGGCACAGAAGACTATATATGTATGTGGTTAGGAATCAAATGTAAGTTGATGCAGTCTTGTAGAAGTCCCCAAGTTCTTGGTTGAAAATAAATGAGAAGAGTTACATATGATGCTTTCAGAATCCTATTTTAATTATTATCCCACTCCCCTCCTTAATATAAGGAATCTGAAAAAATATGTTTTCTTTTGGATATCATTGGTCTTCATACACTTAGTGCACCTTAATTAACTTGAGCTATTTTATGTCAATTACTTGGTAGCAGATATCTTTTAATTGTTTATGAAATTATTTCGAGTTAGTATGACCTGCATGATAACAGATTTTCAAGACTTTTCAAATCTTTGCATATGGTTAGTATTTTAGATACAAACTCAAGACTAACCATGTGCCACTGGAATAGTAGTGATGATGTGCAGATGAAGTTAGTGGTTAATCTTGATTTTTAAACTGTTTCTCACACACAATGTGTATAGGGTATTATTTTTTTTACTTGCCGAGAAGTTACTTTGTATACCCACTCACAGAGAATTTGGTAGCCTCCATTTTCTTTTCAGTAGAGCAAAAAACTCAGAAGTTTTTGTGGCAGATAGCTTCTGATTCCTGAAGATAAATTTTGAGAATGAAATAATACTGTCTTTTATGTTCAGGAAGGCACTTGTGTTAGAAAACCTGCTCCACCTCAGATCTTAGTAAGGAAATTTGCCTTCATACAAAGGGACTCTTTCAGGAAAGGTTCAATGCGTTTGACACCCATGCTTCTAATCCAAACAAGACATAATAACGGATGATACTAGAGATTGTCAAGTTTAAGGAAATGACATTTTCTCCAGATGGTATGTGATTTGTGATTAGAGTACCTCAAGTCATAAGATCTGCTAGTGAGTAGACACTTTAGTGAGTACTGACCGTAGCTCCATCTAACAGGTGTTCGTTTAGGTCCTTTTATAGCCAGACACAGTGCTGGAAGGGAATACAATTCTTCACAGCCTATTATCAGATGGGTAATTGAGATCTAGGCAGTGGTTATTTTGAAAGACCATGGCTTATTAGGAGTTCAACCTAGATTCAAGCAAAGCATTTGCTTCCTGGAGGTGTTCAGCAAATACCATGGTAAAATGAGAAAGTCTGTTGGGCCACTACAGTTGTCAACCCCGTATTTCTAACTGAACACATGGATGCACAGGAAAGCAAAGTTATTTCCTTGCAGTTCCCTGACAAGTAAATGACATAGCTGGGAACAGAGATTTCTTTATGTCCATTACCCTCTTAAAATTGCCAAAGAGCACTTTCTTCGTCTTTGTTGTAAGCATGAATCAAGGTATGCGCAATTAGGTGCTTTTCCAGCAAAGCCAAAGGGGGAAGAGGAAAGAAAGAGGGGACTAGAGCAATGATGGAGGGGAAAGTCATTCAGGGACAACTGTACCTGCTGGGGGCACAATTTAATAACCACACAGAGTGGAAAGAGCAGCCTGTGCTGCAGATGCATTGTTATCTACTGAGTCCCTGATCAGGGACA
>VWYK01085029.1:11980-35264 GCA_013399775.1 Semnornis frantzii | reverse complement strand
CCAGCAGTGCTCCACCCATCCAGTCCATGTTTTCCCAGTTTGGTGACCAGGATGCCACGTGGGACAGAGTCAAATGCCTTACTCAGGTCCAGGTAGATGCCATCAGTTGCCCTTCCCTTGTTCACTGTTCCTGTGACTTCTTCATAAAAGCCACCCAAAGCTCCTCCAACAGTAAAAAGGTGATATATACGGAAGGCTGAGATTTACACAGATCGCTGCCTCAAAAGTTAGGTTTCTGAGTTAATTTATATCCTAGAAAAAAGCATCTTGACACTTTTTGTTACTGTTACTATTATTTTACTCTAGGATGCTGAGTAACCATGAGCCTGCACTGGCTGTGGAATCATAGAATCATAGAATTGTAAGGTTGAATGGGATCTCGAAGGTCATTTAGTTCCAAACCCCTGCCATAGGCAGGGACACCTCCCACGAGTACAGGTCACTAAAGGCCTCATCCAGCCTGGTCCTGAACACCTCCAAGGAGGTTGTGGAGCACAGAAGACCTCCAGGGAGCCCAGCAGACCTCCAGGGAAGTTATGGAGCACAGAATCACCCAACATGATCTTTGATTACGTTGGGTGATTCTGTACTCCACAACCTCCCTGGGCAACCTGTGCCAGTGTCTCACCACCCTCACTGTAAAGAACTTCTTCCTAACATCCAGTTTTGATCCATCTTGGCCTTGATCATCCTCAGCACATCTGATATTTCCTATATACAAAGTCCAACCATGGATTCGAGTGCCTGGCACCTCTAGTAAACCTCTTGATTTGTGTAATGTAAGCTTAGAACAACAAAATTAGATTCAGATACTCCTATTTTTTATTTTTTTTCCTCTCTCCCCATGTTGGTCCTAATCCAAATGGTTTACCCTGGAATACAGCTGAAGGTTTTGCTGTATCTCATAAAACAAATAGGCCTTTGTTCCTCTTTGGAGCTGATGTTTGCATTAGCTTGTGCTGTGGCTTAGCCATGCTCTGACTTCCCTCTTGATCTTTTAGATTTTTCTCAGGGCACGTGCAGCCACAACACTCCCCACTTCAGCCCTCACTGCTAGCTGACAGAATTGTCCTTTCCATGTTACAAGGAACTGCTGCCTGAGCTGGGAGATACACAGATAAAGTCTTTTTTGCTTTGTTTTTATGCGGCGTGTATCATTTCCCACTTGCAACTGCTTTTATTGTACGGCTGGGGAAAAAAACCTTCTGACTTGGCATCAGCAAAGGAAGCAGAATGTAAAAGGAAAGAAAAAAACAACCAAACCCAACTTTAATTTAATAACAGCATTTTGGGGTTCCTTTTGTTCCATGCTACCTTTTGAACTCTGTAAAAGCAGCGTGCAGATCCGATTCGCAACAGCGTCACTGCGCTGAGCTGCACAAGTAAACACTTTAAATGGGAGGAAGCACCTGCCTGGCGCTATTGTCTCTCTTCTTCCATGAGCAAAAGTCTCTGGGCCGTTCTTTCCAGTAAGTGGAGATCCACAGGCAGAGAGCAAACCTCACTGCCCTCAGGCCAGAGGAGTGGGAGCGAGTCGGAGGGCAACCTGGCATGGAGGGGAGCGTGGGCGTGCGCACCCGCAGGCGAGTGGGGTACCGAGCGCTCGCTCATCTCCTTGGCCTGGGCCCCGAGAGAGCAGGATGTCAGGATTATAGCAGTCAGCAAGGTAGGTTCACATGAGGCTTGCTGCACCTGAAGCTGTGGGGCTGGGGGAGCTGAAGGACCCTAAGGGGCAGGGAGCTGTCTGTGTACATGATGCTCTGGAGCTGTTGCCGGTGACCCACTCATTGAGTTTGTGTAACCAAGTGTTTGACTCGAATTCCGTCCTGTTGCATTCATGTCCCGGCACCGTTCTCTGGTGAGGAACTGGTTAAGGTGTCATGGGCAGATACAACCTGCAAGCAGTTTGCAAGACAAGCTTTAGAGCTGGAAAAACTGGATTGTGTGAAAGAGCCTTAAAGGCTAAAATCTCCTGAGTGTAGAAACTACAGGTCAGGAGGTGACTTATCATGAGCTAAGATACTTTTAACTGAAAACAGAAGATCTTTGTTGGTGGAGAATTTCTTTTGATCTAGGAAAAAGCATGAAAAAGATTATAACTTGAAGCTGATTTTGGATAAGTTGAACTTAGAAAATGCTAGGATGGGTTTTCTGTCTCTAATGTTGTGGTCTGTGCCTAACGAGAAATTGTGGGCAGCACAGAAATTGCTGGATCAAGCTTTTAGGGTTGTATAGGAGATCTTGTTAGGGTAGTGTCACTTTTGGATTTATAGGGTTTAGATGTTAGAGATGTTTGCTGCTGTTGTAGCAGCTGGGGAGTTGAAACTGCATCTCAATTAATTAAGTGTTCATTTCTCAGAGTTTGAGAAGCCTTTGGTAAGATGTTAATGATTATTTTATTAATCCTAAACAGAGTTTCTGTTTAGCAGAAACTGTCTTTGTGCCCCCTAGTGGAACAAATATTTATTCGAAAGCTTCCAAACTGGGAGAAGCTCTTCAGGGGGAAGAAAGAAAAGAAAAAAAGAAGAAAAAAAAAAAAAAAAAGGTGGAACGAGTGTGAGAGAGGATGCAGAGGAGCAGAGCAAGGCCTGAGAGGTGAGGAGCTGCCGGAGGTGGATGTGCTCCATCCTTCCTTTGCTGCAGTCCTGACAAAAGTGCAGTGCTAATTGCATACACAGACTTTGCTTTTGCAAACAGGGTTGCTAAGGGTAAGAGTTGGCTAGAGAAGAGATTATCCCATGCTTGTCTCAGCTGGGCTTAGTGAAATTATTCTAGATACTAGGAGGAAAATCAAGTCTCTGCAGGCTCTTGACCATTGGTAGTGGCTGTTGATGTCCCTTGGGGATGTGGTGGGAAGAGAAGCAAAGCCAAGTCCACTCCAGACTATCAATGGGAGGGGAAAAGGACATCCAGAAATTGAAGGATTGGAGAATCTCACCCTGATTTCTCAAAAAGAGTTCCAGAGCAAAGAAGAAAATGAAAATGGAGTCGAGGGAGGGGAAAAAAAAAAAAAAGAGAGAGAGAGAATAAAAAAAATTAAAAAGCGGGGAGGAAGAGAAATCTGTCCAACATCCATTTTTAAATAGGATAATTACTGTACAAGAGGAACTGCTGATGTGGCTAGAGGTTAGGAGGGTTAGGAGTAGGATTTCAGGTCATTGTGGTNGGGAAGGGAAGGGAAGGGAAAAAGTTCTGGAGGGAACAGAAGCTGAGTGAGTGCAAGAGGAGAAGCAGCAGACAAGGTGGCAGGTGGTGATGAGGGCTGCTGTGGATGGTCAGTTCAGACAAGAGCATCCCGAGGTTTAAGAAGAGGAGTTGGATTTCTCTCTGAATCATCATTACAGAAATGGTATGCCTGAGACGTGGCTGATAATTGCTCCCTGCTGCATTGAGGGGTGGTGGGCAGTGGGAGGCTGGAGGAAAGTGGTCGTGCTTTCATGTCTGGAAATGAACCGCACAGATGGGAGGCTTAGCAAATGAGGCTGCAGAGGGAAAGCTGAAGGAATTGTATTTGGAAATGAAGCCTGAGTGCAGGCAATAGATTTTCTGATGCATGAAAGATTTCTGTAAAAAGGATGATGATCAGCTTTTAGTACCCACTGGAGGAAAATACTTTGAATATTGTTTTCAGGCAAAGCAAGATGTGGACTGCAGGGGAGTTTGTCCCTAGGAAGGTGATAAAGCAAAAGGAATTGTGAATCTATTTCAGTGGAGGGTTTGCAGAGCAGTAAACCAGGACCTCTTGCCCATGGTGTTATTTCTCCCCAACTCTGTTACCTTCTGTCCATCCACCCACGACACAAGGACTATTTTACTCATTAGCCCACCAAGCTGGACTTTTTATTTCTGTTACTAGAGGTACTCTCAGGGGCCAGGGGTCAAAACCAGTAGCAGTGTTGTAGACTGTGGCATGGCTTTGGGATATAAATTCTACTCTCAGTGCAGTCATGAAAACTTCAAGCACAGATGTAGATCACACAAAATGCTGCTGTCCCATGCACTTTTCTTTTTCTCTCTGTTCTGGAGAGAGATGTTCGGGATGTTATGAGAGCAACAGATGTGAATGTGGTGGAGTCCCCACGCCCCCTTCCATCACTGCCATCCTCCCTTTTGTTGTGCTGGACTGTCACTTTTGTTTGTTTTGGTTTGAATTATAATTGCAAAAGCTGTTACAGTGCTGTTTATTTGCTGTGTTGTGAGTCACTGTTTATATTTGCTGCTGTTTGCTTTGCTTCTCCTCTCCTTCTGTCTTATGCTTGCAGCCTCAGCTTTCCTCCTTGCTCTCCTCTCAGGGCCTCTTCACCTGATTCTACAATGCTCTGTGCTCCCGTGAGTGCAGAGAAGAGTGAACTGACACTGAAGATGCAGAAGTAGGCTTGCCTATTTTTCCCCCTTTCCCCCCCTTTTTTTTTCTCCTTCTCCTGGCATTTTGTAATGGAACTTGTTCAAATGAAAAGATTCCTTGTAGACTCCTTCCCTGAGATCTCTGCACTTAATTAGTCTCTCTCTTATTTCTGCTAGGCAGTAAGATCAATTTCAAAGAATGGGAGGGGAACCATGCTAAAAAGGCCCTTTTTTTTAAAGTTAGTGAGATGTCCACGCAGAATTCCATTGTCTGTTGTCATACTGCTGAGTTAATCCTTTCATGTACACTTGTCACTGGTCTGGAAAGTTCAGTGTCTTGCATGAGACCATAAGGCAGAAAAGATTTTGAAGGCTTTTGCTCTCATGGCCTCAGCACAGCAGCAAATTGCTCCCCCTTCCTCAGTCCCCCTGCCACAGCTCCAACTGGCACTCCTTGAATGTTGAAACATCCAAGTTTATTTTCGGTGCAGGAAAACGTTTTGCCATGCCTCAAAACTTTGCTTGTCAAGATCACTAAAGCAACTGTGAGGTGTAAGGAAGAGACCACGACCTTGGTGGCCAACAGCACGGTGCAAGGGATAGCCCTGACAAGTGGCTTGCCCCAGGGTTGCCCAAGAGAGATCGTCTTGTGCTTCAGTTTCCCTAGCGAAGGAAAGGAGTCACTGACTCTTGCAAATCGCCTGCAGCTCTGTGGGTTAAAAGTGCTGGGTAAGGGCTTGTTTTCAGCTGGAAAATCTCACTGTCTCTTCATGGGATTAAAACAAAGACCTAAACTCTTCCTCTCAAGCCATTTTAGGAGGCTAACTTGTCTCAGCTTGCTCTGAAGCTTTACAAGCTTGGTTCTCCTGCTCAGGCTACCGGTGCTATTCCTGTTCTATGCAAAGGCACATTCCGAGGTGCTCTGGGTTGATATCTGATCAAAGGGCCGCAGTGTGTTCCCAGTTATGAGGAGCTCCTGCTCTGTCAGGAATTTGGGTCAACCAAGCTGGCTTCTGGGAGCAGGGGTGAGTGCTCTGGGTGGATGTGGAAGGAGCTTCCCCTGTTTTCATGGCCTTGGGCAATCCCTCCTCTTCTTGCTCCCAGTAAAGTGCCGTCCTTGCTAGCCAAGAAAATCAAGCAGCTCCTTGTCTTTGAAATCTGAACGGTAACGTCTTGCAAGTCGCTCTGTGTATTTATCAAGGAGAAACAGGCAATTTATTTGTGTCAGCTTAGCAGAGCTTCAGCTCACAGAGCTCCATGTGGGAGAATTAACCACAAGTCCTGAGTCTGGCTCGGGTCATTCACCAGCTCAGCAAATGTTTGATTGCGACTCCACTGTAAAACAGCTCCAAGCTTCTTGTGCCTCAATTAGCAGCCTTGATGGAGAGCAGACAGGTTTTCAGGTGCAAGATGTCCATTTTTGACTTTTTAACTGTTTTCAAGTGGCCCCACGAAATGCACATTTTTTACTCCTGTTTGTAATGCAAAGCCTTTTAAGGATCTCCAAATTATAAACCTCTAAGTTTAGTGCCTGAGTACCTGGAAGAAAATGCTTACCTTTGAGTGGGTGGCAATCAGTGTTAGAGGAAGCAGAGAGTGGATGGTATGTTTTAAATGGTGTCACTTCCAACAACTGGAATGTATAATTTAACTCACTTATGTTTAATCATCCTTTAAACCCTAAATTTCAGTCTCTGCTGCTTGACTTGCAGGAAGCTGATAGCTTTTTAATGCCACTGTGATAACACTTGAAATTTCCTTAAGCTGCTGTATGCTGTGATGTGGCTTTTTACCACACGTGTGGGTGCTGCACCCGCAGCTAACTGTCCCAGCCCAGCTGCAGCTGCGTGCAGGGCCTGGGCTCTGCATCTCCTTCCCCCAGCCCCAATTTCGGAAGTCTCAATTGTTTTACCTTTTTATGGAGCCATAACATCTGCTGTAAATGCCACAGCAAATGTAACAGCTGCTGAGGGTGGGATTATGGATCTGGGCTCCACGCATAACAGCTAAACATATTTTAGTAATTCAGCAGGTTGGAAAGTAAAGCCGATAAAGCTGTGTGCATCCTGCTCTGGATCTCTGTGGTGGGGATGTTTCCCACTGGAGACAGACTGTGCCCACTTCAGACTGGGGTCCAGTGCCGGGAGGTGGAAAGCTTTGATTCCCTGTGTTTCAGCAAGGAAAAGGTGCAATGTGGAGTGCAGCGGGTCCTGATTCTACCTGGGGAGCAGAGCAACGACACTCCCTCTGGAGGGGTTTGTGGGAGTCCATTGGCTGCAACCAAGCATGCGGGGCTGTGGGAGCTTAGCTGGGGCTGTTAGTGTCACCGACTGCGTGCCGCAGGGCAGTGTGCTCGGCTTACACCTGCATTTGGCAGCAATGCATGTGTGTGTGCGCACATGTGTGTATGTTCCAGGCATGTGTGTGTGCGCACGTGTGTGTACATTCCAGGTGTGTGTGTGTGCATGCGCACGTGTGTGTACATTCCAGGCATGTGTGTGTGTGCACACATGTATGTACGTTCCAGGTGTGTGTGTGTGTGCGTGCGCACGTGTGTGTACGTTCCAGGCATGTGTGTGTGTGCGCACATGTGTGTATGTTCCAGGTGTGTGTGTGTGCGTGCGCACGTGTGTGTACGTTCCAGACGCGTGTGTGCATCCGCACATGTGTGTGTATGTTCCAGGCGCGTGTGTGCATGCACGTGTGTGTACATTCCAGGCGCGTGTGTGTGCGCACATGCGTGTATGTTCCAGGAGCATGTGCGCACACACATGTGTGTACGTACCAGGTGCATGTGTGTGTGCGCACATGTGTGTAGGTACGCAGAGACACGGACATGTGGACAAGGAAGCCGTGTATGTGTTTAGCATTACATGGGACTGTGGGCCCTGGCTGCCTCCCCTCAGCCTGTTCCCTTGCCCCTGTCCCTCTGGGCAGTCTGATGGTGGATGAAATAATTTAATGCAACTCTTGCTCTGGGCGACTGGTTTGATGGCATTAGCAGAGGGAGTGGAATTTCATCCATAAAGAATTCTGCTGGGCTGCTAGGGAGTGAGCCCCAGCAGAAGGGGGTTAGCAGCAAAGGGGACATTATACCCTCTGTCGATGGCCTTGATTTGAAATTCCATGTTGAGAAAGCATTATAGCAGACTGTTTGCTTGCATGGGAAATAGGTAGCTTTTGTTGTGCCTGGCAGTCAAATTATATAGCCTTAAATTAGAAGCTGCCACTTCCATTTAGGCTAAAACTTGCTTTCCTGTATATGCATGAGCATATTAGCGTTTCAAGCCCGCCGAGCTCTACCGAAAGTGCACCAGATTTGCAAAGGAGCCCATTAGTGCTTGCCGAGGTTAACAGTAAGGAGGGGGCAGTGGGGAGGAACATCTTAATGAGCCAGGGCAAAGAGTTGATGTGAGGACGCGGAGCACTCGGAACCACCTTCTGCTGGGGGAAGAACGCGGCTGCAGCAGCAAGCTTGGCCAGCGAGCAGCTCGGCCAGCTCAGGCCCAGCGAGCAGCTCGGCCATCCTGTCGTGGTGAGGAGCTGGAGATTTCCAAACTGCCTCTCTCCTGCAGCATTGGAGGTGGCTCAACTGTGGATCAGGACATGATGGAGGAGCTTTGGTCCTTTCCTACCTGCAGATACCAAGTGAACCAGGTGCAGAGGAGAAAAGAGCTCCTACTGGCTTTGTTTCTCTGGGGCTGAGGGAAGCCAGGCCAAGAGGGAGGCAAATGCTTTGTGAGCTGTTGGAATGACTTCACTACTCTGCCACAGGACGGCCTAAGAAATGGATGGGAGAAATTTGCGAAAGATCCTGGACAAAGCTGTATGCAGACCAATATGATCCACGCAATGCCCATTTATTGAATACGGTGATGCATGTGCAATGATCATGCACTTAAATACTTTCTAACAGACTATGAGGGTTAATTTATTGTTAAGCAATTGGTCTAAATCATTAAGGCACGAACCGTGTGGCATTAGGCAATTGGTGTAAATCATTAAGGCACAAGCTGTTGGGGTGTTAAGCAATTGGTTCATCATTATCTGTTCAAACACTTCACGTGAGACTTTGTTTTTGCTTTGATCACCCTGTTGTTGTCCAGTTCTTCTGCAGACTGCTGCAACTGATGTTCTTACCCTTCAGATGAACCTTCATGCAGACTGAAACTTTTCAGTTCACAATTAGCAGGTAGCACAGGCTGGATTGCTCACATGACCATTTAATACAAAGTATTCCCTACAGGAGAACAGCCCAAGAAATGTGTGGGAGAACAGCAAATGAACACCAGCCTGGGCAGTCTGTGCTCAGCACAGTTTGGAGCAGCCTGGAGGCGCTCCAAGTGGAGCTGCTGTGCTGACTACACTCAGGCTGTCATCTGCTTGGGGCTCTCGCCAGAGCTGACCTCTCTGACCTCCACCAGTGCCTCTTACATACAAACAGAGAGGCTTGGCACCAGCCGCTGGTGACTCCCTCCTGGTGGTGCTGCCATGCCACCTCTTGCCTTCTCCACACTAGAGCGGTTCTGACAAGGTCTCCCCGTGACAAGGAACATTCTGTGTCCTCCCTAGTGCCATGGGAGTGGCCCCTGGCTGTCAGAGCTGGGCTGCATCCTTGGCATCAGTGCTGTGCTGCCTCAGCAAGAGCTGGGCTGGAGAGACCCATGGGGGTGTGGAAGTGAAATACATCTGGTGGAAGAATGCAGGGGTTCGCTTTGTATTATTATCCCATAACTGTAGAAGTCTTGCAGCTCCTGAGGAGGCTTAGAGTTAGCAGGAACCTACCCTCAGTGTTGTGTTGACTTTCCATGGGAATTTCACTTCAAACTTTGAGGGATTTGGCCGGAAGGTCAATGGAAATATTGGAGCTTTGGAGAGAAGATCTTACAGTGAAACCTGGACCCATTCCTCTGTGCATTTACAACTCTCAAGATTTTTTTTTTTTTTTTAATTATTATATGTTAAAATACTCTGTAGTGACAGGAAGAGCTGAAGGAATAATTGGAAATTTGTCCTGTGCATATCGCCTTGTTTCACATTATTGAAGTAATGGCAGAGAGCTCATAATTTCCTTGAATTTATTCACTACTTAGAATTAACCACAGCATAAATTTCTGAGGTGAAAAAAAAACACTCAAACATTCATGCAAGTCATAAGAATAAAAAAAGTAAAGTAATCATTTAGCTTACTTACTGCCTCCTGCCTCCCATGATTTAGAGCAATGGCATCTGTTGAAGGGTCCTTTAGCGCTAGGACTTTTCTCCTTTTGTAATGTAAAGGTTCATTTTATTTTGTTACCTGGGCAAAAATGATCTGAAAGCCTTTCCTTAATGAAAGTGCATGTTCCCACCATATCACATGACTCCAGGAGCTGAGTTTTTTTAGAAAACCAACAGATATGTGTGAAAATCATCAATCTTGGCAGCACTGAAGTCGTTAAGGAGAAGTTCAGAGCTGTATTTGCTCAGAACTGAGCGTCTTGGGACTGGGTAGGTTGTGGCAGTCTGGCTGAGCAGCATGGCTTTGAGAGTTCCTAGTACAAGTGCATATGATTTTATTTCCAAGTTTATTTTTTGCTGCACTTGGTAAAACTTTTCACTGCAGTGATTGACTTATCAAAGGCAAAATCCTGGAGAACTGCAGTTAGCTTCTTTGTGGAAACATGGATTTTGTTCTTTGCCAAGCATTGTAAATGTAGGTAGAATCACAGAACCATAGAGTGTGCTGGGCTGGAATGGACCTCCAAAGGTCATCCAGTCCAACCTCCACCACAGTCAGCAGGGACATCCTCAACTAGATCAGGCTGCTCAGAGCCCTGTTGAGCCTTACCTTGAATACCTCCAGGGAAGGAGCCTCAACCACCTCCCTGGGAACCTGTTGCAGTGTTCCCCCACCTCATAGTAAAGAATTTGTTCCTAACATCCAATCTAAATCTCCTCTTCTCAAGTTTGAAGTCATTGCCCTTGTCCTGTCACTGAAGGCCTCTGTAAACAGTCTCTCTCCAGCCTTCATGTAGATGCCCTTTAGGTACTGGCACGCTTCTATTAGGTCTCCCCAGAGCCTCCTCTTTTCCAGGCTGAACAACCCCAGCTCCCCCAGCCTGTCCTCACAGCAGAAGTGTTCCAGGCCCCTGATCATTTTTGTGGCCTGCCACTGCACCTACTCCATCAGGTCTATGTCCTTCCTGTATTGAGGGCTTCAGACCTGGATGCAGTACTCCAGGTGAGGTCTCACCAGAGCAAAGTGGCAGAATCACCTCTTTGGATCTGCTGGCAACAAATGCATCTTTTAATGCAGCCCAGGTACTAGAGACTCACTGTGCACCTTTGCTGTTTGGAGTGCCCAGAGGTTCCTCATTTTGATGGCTCAGATGACATGTAACCAGCTCTGGGTGGCCTTGCTATTGTCACAGTATGGGCTGTCTTGTTGGGGAGCTCTAAGCTGTGCCTTGATTTTGTTTTTTGAGAAAGATACAAGCTATGGAAAAGAAGAACTTAAAAAGAGGAGGGCTCAACAATATGACCAAGTGATCTTGTATTAAAGACAGTCTGTTACTATTCTCTTCTTTAATCTTAACAATCCGATAGCTCCTGCCTGGCAAGAGATGTGCTCCAAAGGATGGTGCTCATGCCAAGGTGGGTTTGCTGTTCAGCATGAACCAGTAGAAGACCAAAGTCATTCTGGTGGAGACTGGTGTGTCCTCGTGGGCTGCTTCACTGGGTCTTTCTAAGGAAAGACTCAATTTAAATAGAATATCTTTGAATTTCTTGATTTTTTTTGAGTTCTAGACCCTGATGCCTCCTTGTGCTGTAATGAGTGAAGCCTGGGGCTTCCTGGTCTCTGCCTGGTCCTGCCAGACCCTCCATCTGCATTGCTGCTCAGCAGTGTCCCATGGTGACAGTGGCCCCTGTCCCTGGGTGTGTGATTTCTGCTGAAGAGTGACCCTCACCTCTGCTGCTAAGCTCCATCAGCTTCCAGGCCAACCTGCTGTTGCTCACCTTGCTCTTCGGGCAGTTTAAGTTGTGCTAAACTTCAGAGTAAAAGGAAACAGTCTGCTATCAGAGGTTTTATGAGCATGAGAGGAGAGCTGAAGGAAGGAGAGGCAAGAGTCATCTGTTACCTATATTCATGCTGATGGCTTATAGAATCATAGAATGGTAAGGTTGGAAGGGACCTCAAAGATCATCTAGTTCCAACTCCCTGCCATAGGCAGGGACACCTCCCACTAGTACAGGTCACTCAAGGCTTTGTCCAACTGGTCCTGAACACCTCCAGGAAGGTTGATCAAAGATCACGTTGGGTGATTCTGTGCTTCACTACCTCCCTGGGCAACCTGTGCCAGTGTCTCACCACCCTCACTGCAAACAACTTCCTCCTAACATCCACTTTCAATCTCCCCTCTGCCACTTCAAACCCATTACCCCTTGTCCTGGCATTGCAAGACCTTGCCAATAGTCCCTCCACAGCCTTCCTGGAGCCCCCTTCAGGTACTGGAAGGCTACTCTAAGGTCTCCTGGAAGCCTTCTCTTCTCCAGGATGCAGAGCCCCAACTCTCTCAGCCTGTCCTCACAGCAGACCTGCTGCAGCCCTCTGAGCATCTTTGTGGCCTCCTCTGGACTGGCTCCAACACTTCCATGTCCTTCCTGTGCTGGGGGCTCCAGAACTGCACACAGGACTGCATGTGGGGTGTGAGGAGAGCAGAGCAAAGGGGCAGAATCCTCTCCCTTGCCCTGCTGCCCACACTGCTCTTGCTGCAGCGCAGGACTCAGTTGGTCTCTGGGCTTCTGCCAGGAGTCGCTGAGTTTGGAGTGCTGATAAATCAGTCACCTAATTTCAGCGTGACTGGCCTTCTTCTATACCACTTTGAGCCCCAACTCAATTAAAAGGGCGTATTTGCAGGTTGGGAATACCTGGGGAAGTGGCATCATTTACCAATCAGATATGCTAAACACTGATATTTCTGTAGGTAGATGTGCAAGTCACTGTGCCAGATCTGTCGCAGCCGGCCAGTGGGGATGCCAGCCACTGCGCAGGCATCTGTCAGAGTCTTGGTCCCCATCCCAGCCGTCTGGCCAGATTGGCACTGGTGTTGTACATAAATAGTACATTTATAAGAATGTAACTGGTTTAGGATTTTCACCTGAGGTGTGATATGGCACATGTCAGGGGGATCCTGCTGTGAAAAGGGCAGAGTGAGCCCCCCAGCTGGGAGAACAGTGCCCGTCTGGCCAAGCGTGGGTTTTCATGCCCGACTACAGGACACATAAGGAAACTATATGGAAATTGGAGCAGATTCTGGTGCAAGATTTCTGGCAACCTTCAACTCCAGGGAAGCAGTAGTCCCTGAACCAAACGTGCACTTCCAGCTGTAGGAGAGCAGCCTGCTGTTTTCATCTTCTGCCCATTTCCCTTTCCCATCTATAAGATTTCCCGTCTTGGCTCCAGCAGCTGTGGTTGTACTGCTGATGCTGTTTGCATACTGGAAGAGGCTTTTAAATTTATTTATTTATTTGACAGTCGCTTGGGAGTTGTTTCTTATTTGCCTAAGTTTTGGGTTTACAGTGATGCAAGCAACATGATACTGTTTAGCAGCTGTAATAGAGGTCAAGGCCTTGTTGTCTTAGGTATTGTAAAAATGCCTTGTAAAAGGCTCTACAGTATCCAATAGTGCTACAGGCAGGGCAAGCAAGAGAAAGAGTAATCCAGGCTTCCACATCTGCTCCTTACAGATGAGAAACTGAGGCACAGGCATACATGAAGGTGTGTTTTGCCAGCACCTGAAATGGGACCCAGATCTTCCCTGTTCTCCTCTAAAGACCTTTCGTTTGCATGGGTTGATTTAGAGCAAGTTGCTAAAACAAGCTCCTGCGGCATGCACTTCGCTCGCTGCTTTATCTCCTTTTGAGTTGAAATGCTTTGAAACGGATCCAGGATAAAGCTCATCCACTGCTGGGACATCTCTAATCTACTTTCAGCAAAGCGTGGCTTGGTGTTTTTTTTTTTTTTCTCCCTGCCTGAAACTTGGCCGAGGAGGAACTGGGAGCATGCTCAGTGTCCTGCGCCCAGGTATGGAGCAGAGGAGAGGCTGCGGTCACGCCCTCTGCCAGCACTTTGTCTGCTTGGGGATCCCAAAACGGAATGAATGAGTGAGAGAAGGAAGCAGGTAAGGAGTGCTGAGCACGGGCTTGCACGCCATAACTTAATCCCAGGGCAGGTTTTTTTCTTCTCCCTAAGACACAAGGAAGAGGCTTGTGTAGGAGTGAATGAGACTGGAAGGAGTTTCTCAGGGTGCACCCTCAGGCAGTGCTGCGCTCGCTGCAGTGGCTCTTTGTTCCCTCCTTCTCCTCAGCCCATCCTTCGGAGCCATCTTGAGTGCTCAGGTTGATCTGGTTTGTTTCTAATTAAGTTCTTGGCTTGCTGGCTGTCAGGGCAGAGTTGCCCATCAGTCAGAAAGCCTGTGACACGTATCTGTGTGTTCAGTGCCAGTGTCAGCTTTGGCTCCATCTTGTATTTTCGAAAATTTACTTTACAACCTGCAAGTCTTAACAAGAAAAGCTGTTGGGTGATTTTATTTTTTTTTCTTTTTATAAAAGAAAGAAAAAAAATTCCTCTTCAAAGCCTTGCTTCTCTGAAAACAGCAAAATTGTTACCGTGGTGGTTCCGAAGTGGCTGCTGGAAAGGGCAGTGCTACTACCCTTATACCCTACCCTATTACCTGGTCCCCGGGCAGCAGAGAAGTTGTGCGAGTTCTTTGCTGCATTGCAATTCTAAACAGTAATGTTGCAGTTCTGTTTCCTTGGCGTGATCTTTGCTTAAAGATCACTGTGGTTATAGTTCCTAAATGATTCGAGCTGTAATAAATAGCTTATTTCACATCAGCAAGCCAAATGACGTCTTAATCTTTCAGGATATAAATTCGCTTTATTTCTTAAGGCATTGTTTGCTTTTACCATTAAAGTTGTTTACAAGAAATGGTCTTTAAGCAATATATTGTTCACTTGTGCATTTTAAGAGAACAACAATAAAACGTTATTGTGCTTCTGATTTCCCTTTGAAAAGGCAAAGTATCCCTCCAAACGTAGTTGCTTTCCGTGCTGTAATGGTTCTGTGCTCCCTACTATTGTGTTCCTTAAATAAAAAGCACAAGATGATCCTGCCTTGCAGAAGCCTAACAATTGCTTTTATAAACAGTCCCTGCTCCAGTATCAGTTGTAAAGAACGAGATTCTTTTTTATGATTGTATCTTCTTAATGAGAATTCAAGTCGTTGTACACCTCCCGTGCGTTTGGAACTAATTGTATCGTGAGTCATTAGCTCCTGATACAATGTGATGTAAATGGAGGAAGTCCATAAGTGAAGGGCTTGCACAGCACAGGGTGTCCCAGCCAGGAGTGCTCCGGACGTGCCTTCAGAGAAGGTCTAAAGCAAAACCTCCCGTTGCTTGTGGCTTGGTGCAGTCGCAGAGGTAGATACCAGCGTATCTGCGGGCGCTGGGGAGAGCTTATGAAATTGGGAGCATCTGCAGGTAAGCACAGGTTTAAATAACTGATTGAACTCAACCTGAACTACTTCTTCTTTATTGCCTCCACCTGCATGTGCTGCTGATCATCAGGGAGCCACGGTGGGGGTGGTTGGGTAAATTTCCTTCTTTGTTTTTGAAGGCCTGATGATAAATGTTGGGAGTCCACCCACCCCCTCATCTCGTTGGTCAACGCAAATGGCTCTTAGGTGACTGTTCAGAAAGGGAGAGGTTGGCGTTTACAGCTCTAACAGAAGCAGTGGGAGGGTGCAGGCGACGTTTGTGTGATGGGTTTGTTGGAGCAGAGTCCTCCAGAGTGCTGCATCGACCAGGAAAGGTGAGCAAGAGCTCTCAGCTCTGGGGAGACAAGGCATGGCTTTAGGTGCCGTGGGCTGAGCAAGGGCTCCGTAGCCTTCCGAAATGCTTGCAGGTGCTGGAAGCTTTGTTGTAGGCACTTGAGCTTCGGCAGTGTGGGGTGAGGGTGATGTGCCAGTATTGTTGTCCTGCCTGCCCCCTGCCTCAGGCAGGAATGTGGTGGGGAAGTTGTTTTTATCCATTGGAAAGGGCTGATATATTTTCACATCTAGAACTCACTGCCCTGTGTGCTTATGAGTTTCAAAGGCAGTACTTCATCCTAGTGACTGCTGTAATTTGCTACCTGTGCCCTCTGTGCTTTCCCAGCATAATTTTTGTGATGGTCCAAGGGTGGCGAAGCACCTGAGCTGGGCATGGACTGGTTTGTCTGTGAGGATTGCTGGGCTGAGCTCAGCCGTTCCCGTGCTGCTGCAGTGGCTCTCCTGAGTGTCTCTGGTGGTGGGAGAGCCAGCACCACGTGGGGGAAACGTTGGCTTGTCTTGTTCATCTATTCTAGTTATGTCCTTTGTAATGTGAATCCTCTTCTTCCTCTCTCTCCTGAAGTAACACTGCTGAAGCACAGTTTTACCTTCTCCGTGTAGGATTTTCCAACAGCAAAGGTCCAGGGGTGCATCTCTGGTGCCTCATGCTTAGTAATCTCTAATTTCTGCAAGGGAGCTGAAACCTCCCTTCACACACAGCAGCAGAGGCTTCAGGCCTGGCACATTGGCTGTGCCCTGTGCCGTCTGCCAGGGAGAGCCTTTGAGGAGAGAAAGCTGATTTTTCTTGCTGCTTGCAGTCTCCCGTGGCATTATCCATCTCCAAAAGTACTTCTCTTTGAGTGAGTTTAAGGGTAAAACAAAGCCTGGAAATAAACAGCCTTCTGAAAGTGCTCATCTCTTCTGATCTTGCTGCCTTTTGTCTTCAGGCTGTTCTGACCTACTCATGTCAAGAGAGCAAAGAATCTGTGAGACTCTGTACAGCCCCCACGTAGTTTTGGAGAAGGTTTAATTTGATCTGACGCTTACTAATGTGCCAAGACTTTCAGTGATTTGTTTTCATACCAGGCTGAGTTCCATGTGCCATAGAGAAACAGCTAAACGTATTGCAGGGCTAACAAAAAGCCAAGTATTTGTATTCACACACTTGAAAATTCCTTTCTGCTTGCTTATGTGGGGATTTATTCCTTTTGCTTACTGTCAGGTTGCTGATTTCATTCACCTGGTGATGTGCTGGCAGAGCATTTGCTCTGAATTATGTGAGGCTTTTTGTTTGGTTTAGTCTCGCGTTGCATTCATATTTTCCTAAGTCTGTCACCTTGAAGTGCCAATTGCAAAAGTGATTCCAAGTATCAGATCATTTTTCTACCCAACATGTATGACTGGTCCAACAGCAGCTTATGTAGTGCACAGATAATCTTGAATTTATGTCCTTAAATGGGTCTTCAAGTGGGGTAGGAAGGTCTCTTTGCACTTTGCAAGTAAATCAGGGAAACAGTGAAATTCTTCACTGGTTGCTNTTTTTTTTTTTTTTATTCCCCTCACCCCCTTCTATTTCTTTGTGTATTTTAGGACAACCTGATTACATAATACTAGAAACAGTTTGGTTTAGGTCTGGAGTCTGCATTCAACAAAATCAAGCTAGGAGCTTATTCAAACCCTTGGATTAGAAAATTTCATGTTTCAGTTCTAATCCTTTGTGTATGAAACCCAGAGAGTGGATCCTTTTTTGTGAACACTATTCCTTTACAGAAATCCCTAATGATGGCATCAGTGTGACACAGGAAAGTTTGTGCATGAGGAAAAACTAGTTCTTTTGAGGGGGGTGGTGGGGAAAAACAAAATCACAAACCCATACTATACTCAAACCTTTGCACTATTAATTTTGAGCTTGAATGGTGTACTGCCTGCCACAAAATCAAGCATGTTGATGGATCTGACAATAGCTGTACCTGTATGTGGGGTACCAAATGAAGGTGCTAACCCGTCAGTTTGTTTTCACAGTGCCATGAAAAGTCTTTTTTTAAAGCTGAGACATTGGATTAAGGTCTCCAGGACTGAATTTCAAACTCGTAGTCAAAGGCAGTGCTGGGGACTGCCCTGCTCTGAGGTCTCTGCTCTTATCACACCAGTGGCTTTGCTGCTTCTTTCAAGGAAAGCCCAAGTCGTTACTTGCTGAGTGACCTTATGCCACATAAGCTTTTGTTGCCCAATTTCGGTATCTGTTTCCTTCCTTGCAAACCCTCCAACTCCTTCCTCGATGGAGGACAGAAGGGAGCACAGCAGGGACTGTTCCTGTGTGGGAATTAGGTGGGGGTGCCTGTGAGGGCATGTTAACCCCACCGGGGGAGGCAGAAACAGCCATATGTCATTATGCTCTCATAACTGCAGTAACATCCCTCTTCCCTGCAGCCTTTTGTCCGGGGAAAGGGCTCCAGCCAGCATAGCCAGCCCCCGGGACCTTGTGGCACAGTCATCTGTGTCCTTGTTTTATTTCCTCAGCTTGTATTTCATTAACCTTTTACCCTGCTTGCTTTCTGCGGACTAATTTCCAACAGGCACCCGAGCAAGCTCAGGGTTCCTGGCCCCCTCCACACTGCTGTGCACACGATCAATAGGCTCGACCTTTCTGATAGATGCTCAGCACTCCCACAGCAGCACCGGTAGAAGTGCCAAGCTCCACATCCTCCTCCTTGCCTGCTGCAGCATCCCTGCCTGGGGCTGAGGAGTCAGCTCTGTTTTAAAGCAATGCAGAGTGTTTTACAGCCTTGTAACCTAACAGCAATCAGGAACGGGTTAGTTCTTCTGGGAATTAGTAAAATGTTAATTGGCTGCCAGTGAACCTGGAGTCAAGAGTTGCTGGCCATGCACTTTGCTTGATTTGGTTTAAAAACTATTTAGGCTAAGATCTGTTGTCACAGCTTAAAGTGGTGTAGAAAACCTTGGGGCATGTGTGTGGTGTTGGTGGGGTTTTTTTCTCTTTTTTTTCCCCCCATATTCACACCATATAATAATCATAGACTCATAGAATGGTAAGGTTGGAAGGGACCTCAAAGATCACCCAGTTCCAACCCCCTGCCATAGGCAGAGACACCTCCCACTAGTACAGGTCACTCAAGGCCTCATCCAACCTGGTCCTGAACACCTCCAGGGAGGTTGTGGAGCACATAATCAGCCAATGCGATGAAGGATTGTGTTGGGTGATTCTGTNCCTCTCCAGGCTGCAGAGCCCCTACTCTCTCAGCCTGTCCTCACAGCAGAGCTGCTGCAGCCCTCTCAGCATCTTCATGGCCTCTTCTGGACTGGCTCAAACACTTCCATGTCCTTCCTGTGCTGGGGGCTCCAGAACTGCACACAGGACTGCAGATGGGGTCTGAGGAGAGTAGAGCAAAGGGGCAGAATCCCCTCCCTTGCCCTGCTGCCCACACTGCTCTTGCTGCAGCCCAGCACACACTTGCTGTCTGGGCTGCACTTGCACTGCAGCATCATGTTGAGCTTTTTATCACCCCAGACCCCCAGGTCTTTTTCCTCAGGGCTGCTCTCAGCATTCCCCACCCAATTTGGCAGAAGGTTTGCGATGTCCACCAGCTTTACTCAGTTTTCAGTATCAGCATATTAGTTGCACACTTGGCATTTTACAATTGCAATTACTTTATTATCAAAGGAGTTGCTCAATATAGTCTGATAGATTCTGAGTTGAGAAAGCATTCATCATACCTGGATTCTTTCTGGGGGTTAAAAATAACACCAAATTTTGAAGACAAAGGTTCTAAGATTGGCCAACTTGCTTCTTGGTGGGACTTATCATAGCAAAGAGAATATCTGTGCCTTTAAAACTTAGGGAACCTCTAAACTGGAACTCCTCTTGCTCCGTTAGGTTTTTTGCTAAGTGTGATTGTTTCCTTAAAATGAATAGTGAGACATTTATTTACTCTCTTCCTAAGGAAAGCTGCTTGTGCCACATGTTGCAAAGCCAGGTAGGAAAGGTGGAAGTCTCTGCTTTTACTAGTACTGCTGCTGTCTGATGTTCAGAGTGACAAGGGGGAGGTTTGTGTGCCCATTTTGGTGCTTATGGCCTGGCTTTTTCCAGATGCTTTGCAATTAGGAGTCTGGCATCAGTGGGGAATGGTGCTGCAAGCTAGGGGGGCACACAGGCAGGTGAAGCAGACTGCAAGATGTGGGCTGTAATGGGAGAAGAATGGTGGAGGAAAGGGAATTCTTTTCTTGATTTCAGCTACTGCTGTTTAGGTTTATAAGCTCTGAAACACTTCTGTTCTCCACTCCCTTGCCTTCTTTTGTTTATTGGTTAATCCTGTTCATCAGCTCACACCAACAAGCTGCATAAGTTTTTCCTTGCATTTGCAAAAAGTGTGGCTGTCAGTTTTTGGTTTGGAATAGCCCAAACCTCCAGGTCATCTCCAACCAGCTGAGGGCTTTCAAATCACATGGCCCAAATCAGTGCTTTTAGCTCCCAAGCCCTTTCTTTGGAATTGTGAAAGGCTTTGTTCCTGGCATGGCCTCCAAGTCCTAGGTTAGTATGTTGCTCTGTTGCACCATGGTGCTAACAGCACTGTGTCTCAGACATTCTTGGGCAGGTGCTTGGCTCCTGGCCATTCAGATGCTTCTTGGCCAGGGCTTGGGTCATCTTGTGGCCCATGACAGGGGCCAACAGGAGGTGCAAACCAGCACCAAAATGCTGCAGGGTGATGTGCGGTCACATCTGGAGATGGGAAATCTCACCTCCTGCAGGCTCATCTCAACATCTTGAGGAATTTGGCTCAGTCTGGTGCTTGAGATTTCACCCTTTCTAAAATTAGATTGCAGGTTGTGTTCCCATTATTGAGAAGGAATGGTTGGAGCAGGGCTGTTGGCTGTTGCACATTGCAGGGCAAACAGTAGAGAACTGTTTAAAATAGGAAAGATTTTATTTTATGATTTTTTTTCTCTTTGCTTTCTTTTTTTTTTTTTTTTTGATTATTATAAATGACCCAGGCAATAGACTGTAAGAGTCGATCCTAAAAGTCTTAAAAATGTTGGCTCAGGCCCAAACCTTTGTTTGCCAGGGTTAAGTATGATGTGTGTTTTATATGCGTCCGAAGAAGGTTGTACATGTGGGGCTTGTGTTATGTCTTCAGATACTTGACATGCAGAAAAACAGAACTTGTAATTTTTGCTCACTGAGATGCTTTGCAAGAGAAACCAAACCAAAGAGATTCTCCATTTGCTTTTGTCGCCCTAAATGTTTCCACATGAGCCTGCTTTAGCATAAAATTCAACAAAGCCAAATGCAAGGTCCTGCACTTGGGTAGGCACAATGCCAAGCACAACTCCAGGCTGGGTGGGGAATGGCTGAGAGCAGGCCTGAGGAACAGGACCTGGGGGTCTGGGGTGACAAAAAGCTCAAGATGAGGCTGCAGTGTGAGTGCAGCCCAGACAGCAAGTGTGTGCTGGGCTGCAGCAAGAGCAGTGTGGGCAGCAGGGCAAGGGAGGGGATTCTGCCCCTTTGCTCAGCTCTCCTCAGACCCCACCTGCAGTCCTGTGTGCAGTTCTGGAGCCCCCAGCACAGGAAGGACATGGAAGTGTTGGAGCCAGTCCAGAAGAGGCCACAAAGATGCTGAGAGGGCTGTNCTATGGCAGGGGGTTGGAACTTGATAATCCTTGAGGTTCCTTCCAACCTTAACCATTCTATGATTCTATGAGTTGGACTAGGTGTTCTCTGGAGGTCCCTTCCAAGCTCTACCATTCTGTGTGTTGGATGTGAATCATTAGAATGTAAGGCTGGCAAATTTCACCCTTCCTTCACACAGGCAGGATGATGAGCTGAGCCGCCTAGCTTGTCTACTAATGGTAAAGTGGAGCTCCTTCAGTGGTCTGAGTGGTCTTGGAATAAGGCAAAAGAAGGGTTTTTTTATATGCCATCATCTTTAACTACAATCTTCCCACCTGCACAGTTCTATTAGAAGGGTTTTGTGGCTGCATATCTCCCAGCAAATGAAATTATTGTCCAAGGGATCTGGAAACAATTATCCTGTTGTTTCTGGAGATCTTTAACCACTCACTGGGGCACCCTAGGATGTGCCATGGACCCGCTGATGTCAAACAGCGTGAGTAAGTACACAGGAAAGAGAGCTCCAATAACCACTTAGACAAGGAGGTGGATGTGAAGCTTTTCTGAGCAGATAAAGATCTCCATCAAGGAGGATTTGCTCTGGCCGGAAGAACTTGTTCTTTATGGGGAGGACCTTCTTTGTTGCCTGATGGAGGAGTGTTTTATAAAGGCCAAGAAGATTACAGGGGTCTTAATTCTGGTGGCCTGAATTCGTTGTCACTGGGTTTAGCAGTTTTGTTACCTGCTTGCTGAGCAGAGGTAACTTTGATTCTGTATATTAAACTAGACTTCTTTTCCAGCCAGCTGGTACCTCTGGGTGAGGGATCTGGCATGTGTCACTGCCTCTCCTTCTTTGAGGTCTTTTTAAACACCTTATCTTTTTCTGTGCAGCAGGACCTTCTTTATGTCTTTTTGTTTGTTTGTTTTGTGCAAGTAAAGTAAAGATGGGAGATTGTGTTCTTACTAGGCCATTCTCCAATAACTCCTGATTTAAAAAGGCCATTTTATTAAAGCTCTGATATGATTTCACAAGTAATACGTTGTCAGGAAATAGAATACAGTTTGTTTGGTGTTGTGTGGTTTTTTTTGGGGTTTTTTTTTTTTTTTTTTTTTTTTTTTTTTAACAGAGCAGATAATTAACCACTGAAGCAATTTATCAAGTGTTACCCAGTGGGTTCCCTGTCATAGAAGGTGTTAAATCAAGGGTTGATGTATAGGGAAATGCTCTAGTTAAAGCAGAAGCCAGGGAGGAATTGAATGATAAGATGTGGACTTTGTTATGTGAGGAGATAGGAATAGATCATCTCAGAATCCCTTGAGGCTGTAAATCCATAGGTAACATTCATATAAATACTGATAGAAGATTTAGACCTGGATGTCTAAAATGTCTTTAATTTCTGTGAGTGCCATTGTCCTGGTCCCAGCTCGGTATCACCTTGTGAATTAACAGGGTGATTTAATGAGCACTTCTGGGTTGCTGCCTCCCTGTGTGCATTGGCTTAACTGGTGAGAGGGGAGAAGATCAAATGCTCAGAGACTCTGATCTCTCCACAGAAAAGATTTCACAGTAAGAACTTTCTCCCTTCACTGGTGGCAATAAAAAACCTGAACAGAAATAATGGACCATATGCTTTATGCTTTTTTCCTTTAGGAAAAGTGTCAGTGGTGAGGAATATTAAATGTTAAGGAAAAAATATGCATTCAGAAAAAAAAAAAAAAGCACCTACTTGCTCCATTTCCTTAAGAAGAGAAAAACGTTGAGGCTTTCAGGTTTTAATAATCTCTAGCTTTGAGTTCCATCCAGTTCTGATGGTAAAACAAATCCCCCATTTTACAGCTGAGTAACATTAGGAAGTGTTACAAACCCACGGCCCATGAGCCCCTTGGAGTGGGGATACTGCAGGCCTTTTGTAGGCTGGCTGAGGATGTGCTCAGGGAAATGTTTTTCTAGCTGTGCTTCTCTGTTAGTCTCTGGGTTCGTACTAACCATTAGCTGTGCTTTGTATTAGTGTTTATATAATCCCAGGTTTATTGCCACTGCAGCCTGTTTTGAAGGCAGTTGCTGGCTGCGTGAACGTGAAGCTGAAGCTGCAGTTCACATGGGAAGCACCTGCCCATGAATGCTAAAAGCTCACCCAGTGTTACTTGATTGTGATGGTTTGGGAGTTCCCTGCTCCCCTACACTTTGTAAAATCATCCAGACTAGACTCAGCCAGCTGGAAGTTAAGGACTGAAGCTCTATTTACAGCTTAGCACCATGGACAAGCAGAGATAGACACAATAGACAGGAATAGTTACAGAAATATGCAAGTTAAAGGGAGCACAGAAACACAATCTCCCTCCCAGAAATCAGAGTTCCCAGGAGGGGCTCCCAATCACCCTTCCACCTTCTCCCCACCCCTCTACCTTACCCCAGGGTCTGGCTCACGTGCAAGGTGAGTTTGGAGGATGGGCAAGGG
>VWYK01085029.1:0-11528 GCA_013399775.1 Semnornis frantzii | reverse complement strand
GTGCTGAGCTGTAAACAGAGCTTCAGTCCTTAACTTCCATCTGGCTGAGTCTAGTCTGGGGGATTTTACAAAATATGTGGGTGGGGGGAGCAGGGAACTCTCAAACCATCACAGCAAGCCTATGAGTGAAGCAGACATCACCAGTGTTTACTGTTCACAGCCTATAGTCTAATTTTTTTTCATTAAAATATTCCAGTTAGCCTCAAACCAGCACATTGGTGTTTTGTGGCTTGCTGGAAGTGCTGTGTTTGATCCATTCTATATCGCTTTGCTATTAAAAGCATCGAGAGGCCCATGTAGTTGGATGGGGGAGTGACGATTTGCTCATGTTTTTTAGAGATGAAACAGAGTATGAGAAAAATGTGAGAGCTGATTTTTTAGATGGAGATTTAGTGGAAGTGCTTTGTTTTTCAGCAATTACTTGGGTTTGTTTATTTTTTTTTTTCCTTTTCTTTTTTTCACTTCCGTCTTCCTTCTTCCTCCAGCTCAGTGTTTGTGATGGTTTGGGAATTCCCTGCCCCCTCACACTTTGTAAAAATCCCCAGACTAGACTCAGCTAGCTGGAAGTTAAGGACTGAAGCTCTGTTTACAGCTTAGCACAATGTACAAGTAGAGATATACACAACATACAGGAATATTTACAGAAATATACAAGTTAAAGGTAATACAGAAACACAATGCATCTCCCAGAAATCAGAGTCCCCAGGAGGGGCTCCCAACCACCCTCCCACCTTCTTTCCACCCCTATACCTTACCCCAGGGTTTGGCTTATGTGCAAGGTGAGTTTGGAGGATCGGCCAGGCGGGTTAGAAGGAAAGTTGTCAGTTAGGTTACTTGGCAGAGAAATCTAGCTCCTAGAGAAAGACCAAGAGACTCCATTAATATTCTAATTAGCCTCAAACCAGTACAGTGTTGATGAGATTCCACTGAATGTCGAGGCTCAGATATGGGATCTTCAGTGAAGTGTTTGCTTGAGGAGGGGCTGCTGACAGGGCTGGTGTCTGCCCATCCATGCCTGTCCCCTTGGCACCCAGGGACTCTCCTGCTGTCTGCTGGGCACTTACTTATGCTTGGGTGTGGCAAACAGCAAATACTGCCCAAGCCCCAAGGAACCTGACTCCCCTTTCACACAGCCAGGTCAGAGGCGTTGTCCCTAATGTTACTGCTGCCAGTGCCTCGAAGCTTTTAGCTTTTTAGTGGTGGCATTGCTGTGTGCTGAATGAGAGCCCTTTTCCTGTGATTTCTGCCTCCTCCTGTTCTGCTCTCCCAGCTGGAGCAATGCTGCTCAGCAGAGGAAGCAGGGACAGGGAAGAAGGGTGCTGCAGGGTGCCTCTAGCATGTCCATGCTTGCTGCAGACTCTCACTCAGGTCCCCTTCACAGCCCTGCACCCTGTCTTGGAGATACCAATTTTCTTGACCAATGGATTTAAAGGTCTATCTGTCTCTGCTTTACTATCACTATTTACTGCCTCACTATTTGTTTGGCAGAAGGCCTTTGTGTTTTAATACCAGCCCTACAGTCCGTTGCCAGGAAATTTAGAACCTGTGAGTGGTTTCAAAGGCCATCTGACTCCAGTGCTTCCAGCAGAATTTATGTTTTTGCTGGTGCAGAGTTACAGTGTCATAAGCTTTTGAGTTCTTCTTGTTATATCATGGGCATCTGGAGGCTGTTCAGTCCAGTTTTCTTCAGCTGTTTATGTGCAAATACACCTCTGATCTTGTGAAAGGAGGTCATTCTTTGTTTCCACTGACTGCTGCTCTAAGAAGCCTCCTCAAATAAGTCATTAAATGAAAAATAGAATTAGTTGTGCCAGAACCGATAGCTGCAAAATACATGCAACTGTAATGTTTGTATGAAGGCTGAGAAAAGCTCTCTGTTATTTGGAGTTTATTCCTAATTCAACAGCCCATCAGGTTTTATTCTGGTAAATCTGGCTTGCTGTGTGCAGCTCAGCTGGCAGCAGAACCTGGGGCCTGTTGCCAGGGCTGCAGTAGGATTCCAGAAAGACTTAATTTCATTTCTAATTGTCGCAAAGAATCATTTATTTAGCAGTTAATCTCCTGCTCTGTTTCCTGCCTGCCCGAAACAGTAGCAAGTTCTCTTGCTTCTGAGATTACTTCTGAAGTTGTGACTTTCAGTCGAATCTGAAGGTTGCAGCATACATGAATTAAGGTCTGGTCCTTTGGCTTGCAAATGACTTCTGAATTCTGAGTCAGGATTTATTACTTAAACCTGCTTCTGGCTAGATTTAGAGTAAATGTGTTTATTGCTGTATGTGCTGTTGTGAATTCTAACAACTGCCAAGTGTAACAGGATTAACTAGATTAATTTTTTGGAGTGCTTCACTAGGAATCTACTTTTTTCCCCCCCTGCTTCCCCTGAAGCCCCCAGCACAGGAAGGACATTGAACTGTTGGAGCAGGTCCAGAGGAGGCCACAAAGATGCTGAGAGGGCTGCAGCAGCTCTCCTATGAGGACAGGCTAGAAGAGTTGGGGCTGTGCAGCCTGGAGAAGAGAAGGCTTCCAGGAGACCTTAGAGTAACCTTCCAGGAAGGCTGTGGAGGGACTAATGAGAACGTCTTGCAGTGACAGGACAAGGGGCAATGGGTTTGAAGTGGCAGAGGGGAGATTGAAAGTGGTTGTTAGGAGGAAGTTGTTTGCAGTGAGGGTGGTGAGACACTGGCACAGGTTGCCCAGGGATCTTTGATCATGTTGGGTGAATCTATGCTCCACAACCTCCCTGGAGGTGTTCAGGACCAGTTTGGATGAGGCCTTGAGTGACCTGTACTAGTGGGAAAAGGAAAGAAGGAAAGTGAAAATACATTTTCTAGGCTGTGGTCAGGTCTCCCAAAGAGGAGCATTAGGTATTAATGAAGGAGACTGATGCTGTGAAGACAGAGAGAAGAAATTCAAAGGTCTGAGTTTGCAGATGTCCAAAGCGATGCCTCTCTGTGTGATTGTGTGCTGGGTGCTGGCTTGCTGCGACACAAAGCAGCTGAGCTGCAGGATTGCCCAGTTACTGTTGCTTCAGGAAACACTGCAGTTATGATATAATTTCTGTTTAAAGGTTTAACGTGTTCTGTCAAATAATATGATGCATCCAAATAAACCCCATTTCCCTGCCATTAATAAAAGATCTGTAACAGTACACGTTGCTCACTGATAGATAGCCAGTGCTACTCTTCCCCCGTGTCTGCAGGTGCCTTTGTTGTCTTTGCTGCTTGTCCTCTGAACAAGCAACAGAAAGTTTTGTGGGAAAGCAATGTCCTTTACAGAGTAATACAGCTAAGTGACTGCATGCTTTTGCTAATACTGCTGCAGGAAAGATGCTTGTGATTTCTGTGTCCTGGGCTGACAGCATGCCAGCGGAGCATGCGCCCTACTGGCAGCGTAAGGCTCATTCCTGTCTTCCTCGTATTTTATCTAGTAGGCATTTGCTTATCAAAGTGTTACTTTGGTTTCTTTTTTTATTATTTTTTTAAAAAGCTATCACTTTCTACTTAGCTCAGAATAGCAAATGTCAGAAAGAGTTACAAACAGCACCAGTGTTTTCCTGGATTAGTTTATGTGATGGCTCCTCTGTGTGATGGTTTGGAAGGGAAAGCGCGGAACAGTGGTATGATTTTGTGATTGCAGTTGGTGAAGCCACACCTTGAGTCCCGTGTCCAGTTCAGGGCCCCTCAGTTTAAGAAAAATGTTGAGGTGCTTGAACGTGCCCAGAGAAGGGCACCAAGGCTGATGAGGGGCCTGGCGCACAGCCCTGTGAGGAGAGGCTGAGGGAGCTGGGGGTGTGCAGCCTACAGAAGAGGAGGCTCAGGGCAGACCTCATTGCTCTCTACAGCTACCCAAAGGGAGGTTGTAGCCCGGTGGGGTTGGGCTCTTCTCCCAGGCACTCAGGGACAGAGCAAGAAGACACAGTCTCAAGCTGTGCCAGGGCAGGTTCAGGCTGGATGTTAGGAAGAATTCTTGGCAGAAAGAGAGATTGGCATTGCAATGGGCTGCCCGGGGCAGTGGTGAAGTCCCCATCCCTGGAGGTGTTGAAGAAAAGCCTGGATGAGGCATTTAGTTCCATGGTCTAGTTAATTAGAAGGTGTTAGGTGATAGGTTGGACAAGATGATCCTGGAGGTCTTTTCCAAGCTGGTGAATTCTGTGGTTCTGTGATTTGTGGTTTTGCCACCCTTGGCAGTAACCAGCATGTCACAGAGGCAAGCCTTGTCGTGCAGAGCTCCATCTTCTGTCTTTTACCATTGTATGGAAGGGAACCTCTCTTGAGCCACCTCCAGCTGCTCCAGCAGTGCTGACAGACACTGCACTCATGTTCTGAGGCAGCAGTTCAAGCAGTCCTCCAGTTTTCTTCTGGAAACATCTCTTGTGAGTCCATCACTTCATATTTTAAACTGAGGGGCTTTTTGGAAACATGATGTAGGCTATTTATGTAAGGGAAGGTAGATGTTCTGAGGAGCCTATTTCTCATGTAGCCACCTTGCTCTACTGTGCTTTACAGGTAGAATGGTGTCAGCTGACACAACACCTGTGAGTTCTGGAGATGATGCTCTTGTTGTGAAGAGAATGGTCCAAAAGGACCGTAAGCAAAAGATTCACACACTCTGCACTGGAGTGGCCATGAGTTGCTCCTTGTCCTTTCCCCACAGGCCCATAAACAAGGAGCAGTGGCTACAAACTGGGACATAGAAGGTTTCACCTCAACATGAGGAGGAACTTCTTTACAGTGAGGGTGATGGAGCCCTGGAGCAGGCTGCCCAGAGAGGTTGCGGAGTCTCGTTCTCTGCGGACTTTCCAAACCTACCTGGATGCATTCTTGTGTGAACTACCCTGGGTGATCTTGCCTTGGCAGGAGGGTTGGACTCGATGATCTCTGGAGGTCCCTTCCAACCTATAAAGTTCTGTGGTTCTGTGACTCTCAGGGGAACCTGAGACTGCTTCCAACCCCTTTGTTATTATTAGTACTACTTTTCCTCCTTACCTCCCTTGCAGTACAATATGGCTATTAATATCTGTGGAGGTTTAATAAAAACAAAAATAAATATGGCCTATTTCACTTCCACTGTAATTGCCAGCCCAAATCTCCCTCCATTATCCTTTCATCTTCTCTTCAGACTGGCTAATACTTGCTTAGTGATTACATTTAATGGTGTGAGAACCTTTTAGTTTGGATACCCTGCCTTTCCTCCCCTATTGCTTATAGAGATGTTTACATTTTTTAGCTAGAGCTATGATTTGTCTCCTATATAATTGCATGGAAGGCAACAGTTCACATTCCTAGATGGGCATCCTGAATTTATTTTGGTACCATTTCCTTTCTGGATGCATTTCTCACGCTTCATTCTCCCTGTGCAATCTCTTGATTAGTTTAACCAACTCTGTCCCTTTTCTGTAGATTTATTTCTCTGCAGTGGAATGCAGGTTTTAGCTTGTGTAGTGCAGCTTGTGGGGCTAAGTTTCAGAAAGTCATGGTGATCAGGTTGAGGAGGAAACTACAGTGAAGGATCTGTTTCACTAGGTCCTGCTTCCTGCAGCTGAAGCTGAAGTGTGCAGCTTCTTTGGGAAGCTCTCCATGCGTAGGTGCAGCTGGTGGAGTGCTTTGCTGGTGGGGCTGTATTGTGGTGCTGGGGCAAAGCAGGGGGCTAGGAAAAACTCTTTGATGTGGGCTAATTTCCATCCTATCCAAGTGTGGTCAATATCATTTAAAAGTTATCCACCTCATCAGCGTCGTTGGCATAGATTTTCAGGATGGAGCTCTTCCAGGGCGGGATCCCGAGTTCACATCTTGCCTGCAAGGCCACTGATGGAAAAATGTGTGCTGGAGCAGCTGGGCAGTGCCAGCACAGCTCTTTCACTGCAGGCAGTGGAGATGTACAGCTCTGTGACCTCAGGATGGACCTTGTCCTGCTTCACTTGTGAGGGGCTGGGAGAGGAGAATGTGTAAGGGAGAAAACCACCACCTCTTGGATGGCAGCTGCAGTACTGTTTACAGGAAAGAGGTGCCATGCCACGCCAGGCTGGTAAAGGAGAGTATCACAAGCCCTGTGAGTGTTCAAAGTGAATCTCTCTCTTAAGGATTTTATCTGTCTACATTTTCTTGCTCCAGCACCAAGAAATCTGGAAAGTTTAAGAAGAATGTCCAATCTTAGTGTTTCTGGTGTAGCAGCTGAATCATCACTGCTGAAGCACTGGATAAAACCTTTGTGAGGGAGTGAGGGATTTTCTTGTTAAGAAGCCAGAAGACGTCTATTTTCATCACTGAGTCTGCAATCCTGGCAGTTGGAATGAAGCGAAATTCAAAGCTTTGGAGAAGTGGCTGGGGGTGTATGAAATGAATAATGATCTAATATGAGGCCTCAGCAGGGTGAAGAATGTAAAACTAGGATCTCTTCTGCTGTTGGGGCTTTTTAAAGATAAATTCACTAGCAATGAGAAGTATTTTAAATGTTACTGCTGTTGCTGATAGGAACAGGCCATTAAACTGCTACAGTCGACATTCCTTTGGGTCCTGGTCATAAGCCAAGCTGCCAGCTATTTGTAAATTTACTGACAGTCAGTAAGCAGAATACAATATTTAAACTGTCAGAAAACTAATATCTACTCCTTTCAGGGAAACACAACTCTGCTTCTCTTGAGCTCTGGCTTTTCACAGCGTTCAGTTACTGCTGTTGTTTTCTGCTTCTCTGAACTCCAAGGGCTGACCCAGGGAAAAGTAGAGAGGTGATGAAGAAATGGCTGCCTGCCTTCCCCTGTCCACCCTCTTCTCCTTGGCATCTTTTACAGTATTGTGAAGGTTTCAGTGATGTTAAAACCAACCCAGCCNCTTCCCACCCCTCTACCTTGCCTCAGAGTCTGACTCATGTGCAAAGTGAGTTTGGAGGATGGACAAGAGGAGTTAGAAGGAAAATGGTTGGTTAGGTTGGCAGAGAGGTCCAAACCAAGCCAGCAGCTAGAGAGAATGAGACCGTGTGAGTGTCTTACCTATGTTTGCGTTCTTATTCTTATACATCACAGCAAGCCTATGAGTGAAGCAGACATCACCACTGTTTGCTTTTTACAGCCTACAATATAATTTTAATAAAAATACTCCACTTAACCTCAAACCAGCACAAGTATCCTGGTCCTTTTTTTTGGCAGAGATGCTCAAATTCGTAAGGCATGGGTTCTCTGTCTTGCCATGGCTTGCAGTGGTTGCTGCTCAATCTGAATTAACTGTAAATGCGAAAGCAGACGTATGTGAGTGCCAACTACATGTGCATGCTGGCTTCCTGGGGTGCACACTCGGAGACAGTGGGAAACAGCTTGAGGAAGCCTAGAAAATACTTTGAACTTATTTATCATGCTACTAAAGTGTTGTGGGAAAAATGGCAGAATCAGAATTGCTTGCTGCTTGCTTCTGAAATGCAGACCTGCTATGAATTACCCATGCAAAGATAACTCTGTTGGGAGCTGGTGCTGAGTGAGGAAGTCTGTTTTTCTTTACAGTAACGTTCTGGGTTTACCCAGTTGCAAACTTGCATCTGAAATAGCTTTCTATTTAAATACCTGTGTGGGTATCCATAAAATACAAATGCAGGTGGCTTTTCCCCCAGCCCTAGTAAGTGGTAACCCTCCTGGCCCAATGGAAGGAGGAGTTTGCCGCAGGGACAGATCTACCACAGCGCTGTTCACCTCCCCTGCTCGTGCCCCACTGGAGGGGATAGTGTGTATTGGCCTCTGAGAAGGGATCCTTCCACAAAGCATATGTAGGCTGAGGGCTTCAGAAATCCAGAAGGATGAGTTTGAATGTTCTGCTGTAGTGATTAGATTACAGGCAACAGCAAAATAAGGAATTACTTTTTTTTCAGTTGTCTTTATCAAGAGAAGTCTTTTTCAAACCTCAGGAAAACTGTTCCAAGTCAGGGCCGTGCCAAGCCTGAAATGCTTGAATCAAGACGGGAAAGGGCATGATAGCATGTTAGAGAGTGGTCAGTGACCCCTGCCAAGGCTCAAGTTCCCAGTTCCAGGTGGGCAGTGCAGCATTGGACCCTTTCCCCTTGTGTGTTAGGGGAGTGAGCAGGCTTCTGTCTGTCCTGCTGCTTGGCAGAAATTCTTCCCCTAAAATAAGGAGCTTCCCTCCTCCAAAGCAGCAGGCTCCTGAGCAGCCCTGGCTGTGGGGGAATCACTGTGTTGGTAGTAAAAGATGTGTTGTGGCTTGTTTGAATTCCTCAGTGTCTGCGCTCCTGGGGTTTGCCGCATGTGGTGCGTGGGAAAACAATGCTGTGAATTTCCACCCTTGGAGGTTTGGCCCAGACAAAAGATGTAAGAAATTGGAAGGCAGAGCAAGATCCGCTGAAAAGGAGGCTCAGGGAGACCTCATTGCTCTCTACAGCTACCTGAAGGGAGGTTGTAACCAGGTGGGGTTGGGCTCTGCTCCCAGGCACCCAGGGACAGAACAAGGGGACACAACCTCAAGCTGTGCCACAAGAGGTCTAGGCTGGATGTTAGGAGGAAGTTCTTGACAGAGAGAGTGATTGGCATTGGAATGGGCTGCCCAGGGAAGTGGTGGAGTCCCCATCCCTGGAGGCGTTCAAGAAAAGCTTGGATGAGGCACTTAGTGCCATGGTCTGGTTGGTTGAATAGGGCTGGGTGCTAGGTTGGGCTGAATGAGCTTGGACGTCTCTTCCAACCTGGTTGATTCTATGATCTGGAGTCTCCTCAAGCTTCAACTGACATTCCCTGGGCATGGACAGGCCACTTGTGTGTGCTGCTAGTGCTTAAGTGCAAATAACTATAATATAGATCACCATGTGCTGTCAGCATGTTAGAAATTAAGCCCAAAGCCTGCTGTACCAGTAAGTGTTTTAGCAATCATTATAGCATTTGTCAACATTATGGGCTGCTGTCTGAGCCAGTAATAAATGTGTGGTGTTCCTGCTGTAGAGTAAATGTTTTTTTCAAGGAGAGGTGTATTTAATGAAGGATAAACAGCACAAGCTGTAAAGGTGGCAAGCTCAGTTAACTTAACAAAATGGTTCTGAATGGCACAGGGCAAGGTGGCCTGGGCTGTGGAGGGACACCTTCTCATCTGACCTGTAGTGAGCAAAAGGAAGTTGGACTGAACACCTCCATTCTCTGGCAGTTGTCTTACATTTTAAATAAAAAGAAGGCAAACAAGCTAATGCTAAAGAAAAGAAATTGATAATTTTCCATGGAGACTGCTGGAGTGTAGAGGAGAGAGGGTGGCAGCCTGCAAGGTAGGGAAGAGGGAGCATTACCTGGGGTCAGGCATCAGCCTGGCTGTGTTTGTGGTACCCAGGAGAAGCATTGTGTCCAGGAGAGCTGCTGAGCTGGGAATTGTGCCTCCCTCCTGCTCTAGGGCAGGGGTGCAGAGACTGAGCTCCCAGCAAGGGCATGGATCACAGAATCATAGAATGGTAAGGTTGGAAGGGACCTCAAAGATCATCTAGTTCAAACCCCCTGCCATAGGCAGGGACACCTCCCACTAGCACAGGTCACTCCAGGCCTCATCCAACCTGGTCCTGAACATCTCTGGGGAGGTGATTCTGTGCTCCACACCCTCACTGGGCAGCCTGTTCCTGATATTCCGGAATGGCTTTGGAAGGGAGGAAGGAGCTACAGAGCCTGCTCTCCCCTCCCTTGGGCTGGAAATGCATGGCTTGACTCTTGGTTTCTGCTCCCTTTATTTCAAAAGGGCAGTTCTGATACGTGCTCAGTCTGCCAGATGGTGACATGCAGAAAAAAACAGACCTGAAAGCACAGGGGAGGGAGAAGCATGTCCCTGCCCACAACCTGGGGAAGTCTGACTTCCTAAACTGCTGTCAGCTGTTGGAGAACTGGAGGGTGTAGTCTGGATTATGAAAATTGGGATTGTGGGGTGTATATGTGTTTAAAAATAGGTCTCTCCATCCCACTGCAGGCAGTGAGGCTTCCTACCAGCTCTTCTTTCTAGTTTCTAGCCTTATGCATGAACTGTCATGTGAGAACTGGCTGTCATTTACTGCCAGGGCTGTTGTGGTCTGTGCCTGTGTATGGGAGGGTTTCACTTCCCTCCTACAAATATCCCTCATCTCCATAGAGAAGGAAAGTGAATTTGCCATCTGTGTTGATTTTTTTTGTGTGGAGTGGTTTGTTTTTTTCTTTTTGCCTTCTCCTAATAGTATGTGACAGGTAAAGATGATATATAAGCAGTGACCTTAGCTGAAATCCATCATGTTTTTTAATTTACTGGATGGGGAAGGGAAGGGCAAGATGTGATGAATCTTTCATGGTTACACATCCATATTGACTTCTGCTCCCTCTGGAGTGATCTCCCAGCCTAGCAACTGGGTGGGAGGTGTGCTCTGGGTGTGCTGGGGTATGCCTAAGGGAAAGGCACCTAGTGGAGAGAATGGAGAGCCACAGGCACTTTATAAGCAGAGCTGAAATCCTATGTGATCTGGAGATCTCTTCCCAGGGCTTCTGGAAGTTTTTTGTTTTTTTTTTTTTTTTTAAGTTTTGTGATCACTGTAATATTGCCTCAGTTTCTGCTTGGGCCTTTAGGGATCTGTCGTCATATTTTGGTTTTGAGAGTGTGGCAGAGATTCATCCCGAGCAGCAGTTGGTGCTATTTCACTTCCCCAAGCTTAGGTCTGGGCTTCAGAACATCTTTGGCTGTCTCCTTGCATCAGCCCTGTTGGAAGCTGTTGTGAGCAAGGGGACATAGTGCGTGCTCTTGGGGCCTTGGGGGCCATACTCCCTGTTTCATGTGTAACAGGCACAGGAGGGACTCCTAATTGCACTGGTGGGAGGAAAAAATGAGGGGATGCTGTAGTAATGGGAGACAGCAGAGACCTGCTATGCCATGTGAAGTCTGTGCATGCTCCTGGGAGGAGGAAACTCTCTACCTTTGCAGCAAATAACAAGCAAGTGCATGGGCAGTATTTTGGGAATGAAATTGCTGTGGAACATGGCCAAAGTGGGACGTGCAGTGCTGCTACCACACATGGACATCTCCCACCAGTGCTGAAACCATTTAATAAAAGTTCATTATCAAAATACCAGGAGAGGGGAGAGCTGAAGAGCCAAGACCATTTATTTGAAAGGCTGTGTGGTGAAGGATTCAACTGAAGTAACAAAGCTGTTTGGTTTAAACTTAGCTTAATGTAGTTTTTATTTTCTGAAAAGCTGATGAACTTATCTCCCTAACAAATGGCTCATGCTGCAGAAGTGAAGCATGACAACTTCTCCAAATAAGACTCTTCAACTTTCATAAATGACAGCTTCACCTATCACTGTGTCAGCAAGATAAAGGAGTGATTTTTCAAATGGCCCCAAAGCATTTATCTTTCATTGCATTTTCCCTACAGTGAATGTTCCACTTGTAACCAAAGCATTACTGAAACAGCAGACTTTCTCTGCAAGTAAACACTACATAATTGTGTTATGTATAGTTGATTGACTGTTGTATATGGTCTGTATGTATCTAGCACATCAATCCATATATGCTGTATATGGATGGAAAATATTCAGCCTGGAGAAGAGA
>VWYK01084980.1:14806-41004 GCA_013399775.1 Semnornis frantzii | reverse complement strand
CTATGATTCTATGATTTCAGTGTGGAGGTATCCGGAGCATAGATTGTGCTATTGCGTTTATAGTGAGTGGTAAGTTCCCTCTACCAGCAGTGAGCACTTACAAACTGATGGTATTACATGTGTAAATAATGAAGTCAGCTTTGCAGTTTATCTGGGGGATGATGATGAATTATGGGATCTATCACATTATCCAGATGACTTAGTGTAATCTCGTTTATTGTGTAGAGTAATCACTGTTTATTGCTCATTAGCTTTCAGTGTGCCAAGCTGCTCGTTGCATTTTGTATTGGTGATGTTTTTGCAGTTAGATAATTAAATCACACATTGCGCTTAGTTTTGATGGAAAGGATTTTCTTTTCCCCGAATTCAGCAAGTTGCCACCATCCCAAAGCATTTTTTCCTTAGAAATGATGAATGTCTGGCTTCTAAGCGTGGCTCTGCCCTGGATTTGTCTTGCAGCCCTCAGCCAATTGTTTCTTCCTTCTGCTCAATGACTTTCATCCAAGTTGAACAGATACTACTCACCTGCATTTCAGCTTTGCCAGGTAACATGCTTGCATGTAATATTTTGCATACAGCTAAGTATAGCAACTGTAATTAAATCCTGTCAGGAGTCAATTCAAGGCCAAATGATCCAGGGGTGCTGTTGATAGTAAAGCCAAAATACACTTCTCAGAGAAGTAGCCCAAGTGCTTCAGTGCACTGTAAAACCAGGGTGACCTCCTTTCTAAAAGCCAGGCTTTACCCTTCACATTTGCTGGGTGTTTCATCATTTGTTTCAGAGATCTCAGATGAAGAAGTATCCTGGATGCTCTTTTCCCTTTTTCTTTCCACTTTCTAGATGATCTTGAAGATTGGTTCTTAGCAGTGTTGCTACACGGAAGACTGGCACTGCATGAGGACAGAGACAGTATGTTTATTTAAATAATATTCTAATATTAATCATCAGTGTAGAATTTTCAAGTATATGAAAGCAGAACAGCTAAAGTGATAAGCAGTATAGCTATTAGTAAAAGCATTTTAGGTTACATTACATTTTTAAATATCTCTGCTTTATTAGACGTGTTTTCTTCATTTATTTATGCAGAAGATCCTCTCTGACCCAATGTAAAGATCTGACACAACTTGGTGGGACTTGGAGGGGAATCTGTTGAAATATGGGTACACTGCCTGTATTTTTCTGTATTTTTCATGATCTCTTTAGTTCCAGAGAAGTCAGCTTCTTTAAAGAGATGTCCCCATACTGCATCAGAGTGTGTGCTTGAGCCTCTCTGTGGTAATACTATCTGTGGGATTCTCAGAAGCTGAGAGTTCTGGCCAAAATAACTCCAGAGGGACCAGAGTTAGGCCAAAACTAACACAGTTTGAAAAATCTAGCTCTATATGCTTATGTATAGCTTTTTAAGGGAGCTCTTTCTTCAATATGTGTGCTAATGGGATTTCTAAAACTGATATAAAGTGAAGGTCTGTTCCTTAAGTATTTGTCCATACCACAGCCTGAGGTCACTTGCTAAGAGAGAGTGGATAGTAGTGTGTAACAAGCATAAATAGCACCTGACTCTTATTCCATCTCATAAACAGCTTGTACCAGAGTGCTGCATCTGCAGTCTGCATGTTTGGGATGCAGAGTGAATCAGGTTAGAAGAAATTGCGTGGAAACAGTCTGCATAGCTTTGACAACTTGTACAAATCTGAAAAAAATACACTCACATAACTCTTGGTCACTTGCTGTCATAAAATCTAGTCACTTGATGACTTCCTGAGCTGACTTCCTAGGTGTCTGTCAGGCACTTCTGGACCTTGGGGGTAAGAGCTTGTCTGGTGTTGCCTCCAGTGATATTTGGGAGTTGCACTCCCCTCCCTCTTCTGTTCCATTTCTTTAGGAGGCTTTTGAGAAGCACTAGAAAACCCTTGCAGATACAAAAATCTTTGCGGAGGTAATTTTTATCCCACCGTTGGTTTGCTCAGGCTGAAGCAGGCAGAGAGCAAAGCAGAGATGCTAAAGCATCTGCTTTCTCTGGAGATGAGCATGCCCTTGGAACTTCCTGGGAGCCTGTCTGATCTGGATAAGATTTGCTTTCCCCTTTTGTTTCACTGAGAGTCTCGTCTCATCTGGAAGGATTTTTAAAATAGTGGAACAGAAGTTAAAAAAGGAGTTGCTGCTTCTTTCGTAACTTTTTGTTTCCTCTGTTATCTCCTTGGTTTAAACATAGGATTCTTTTCCCTTGTCAATTCATCTTTTGTTACCCACTCTCCATATATGCATAATCAGACATCACCAACACTGGTGTTCTTACTGTTTCTCTAACTATCCAGAAAATAAGAAGATGGTCTTTCCTCTTACCAGGTAAAAATGAAACAAAACTTTGTAACTGCTTTAAAGATCTTTGTGCTGTTGACCACAATAGTTCTACTTTTATGAGAGCGTACAGTATCTTAAACTGAGTTTTCTAGTAGACTTCCAAGTGATTTTAAGATGATAAACTTGGGACTGATGTGACACTGCTCCATTATGAATAAACCATCACCAGCTGACAAACAGAAGACAGATCCAGAGATGGGTAGGGGCTCTGGTAAGTTTTCTTGTCAACATCTCTTAGCAAACAAGTGAAAATACTCACCTGCAAATAACACCTAGTTCTGTTATTGTGTGACAGGTTAGGCTAAATGTGGTTAAAAAAAAAACAAACAGCCTTTCAGATTTGGAAATAATAAAATGCAGTTGACTGTCCTAAGAAAAAAAAACCAAAAAAAGACAGAAAATCAGAACCTAATCTCTGTGGCAGTTGGGGTGTTGGTGGGGATAGCTTCTTGGCCCAAATACAATCTGGTATATTTGAGAAAGAGAGAAATTGGGAAGAGAAAAGAGGAAGGAACTTTGATGCAATAGGAAATTTCTGAATTTGTCAAGGCTGATCCTCTGCACAACCGTGGAGCTGAGGCCTTACACATAGTCTATGCTATTCTTGGAGCATCCAGCAGAACAATGGCTTCATTTGAAGAAGCTCTTTTATAGCTTGCCAATATAAAGAAGGCTGTGCAAAATGATATGATCATGTAATTGAACATTGTAAATAGATATGCTGACCCAAACGATGATTTAAAATTAGCTCACTTTCCTGCCACATCTAAACTTTGTAGACTTCATAGAATGAGAAAGAATTCATTAATTTTTCTGGATTCACGAATGTTCACTTTGCTTATGTATGATTTATAAAATCAAGTGATTTGACACAACAATCGTGGAGCCCTTTTTTTCTGTTCATTAAAGTAGAAGGTAGATTAACTTAATCCTTTTGCTGGTTTGACCTTAATGTATAGTTATGAAATTAAGATCTATGAATTATGTGAAATCCAAACCTTAAATGTGAATAATAAATTTCACTTTTTGTGATGCTGCCACAGCTTCCTCTAGGAAGTAGGATTAATCTGGATTATTAAAATTAATTCTGTGCAATGGAATAGAAGTGGTGGTAAAGGCTTGAGTCAGGCAGATGTATCTACAATTGAATTTTGAATGGCTGCTTCCAAGACAGCAAGCTAATGTGAAAATTATACCTGGCTGACATGCATGGCAACGAGGCGGCTGTGTACCATGGGATGTGATCAGTATTGCACTATGGAGAGGTTTTTTTGGTAGTTCCATTCTTTATAGAGCCAGATGTGGCCCAGGCCAACAGCATTTGGAAGGTGTTCCCAACTGCCTCAGAGAGGAGGCAGTTCATTTGCACTCTGAGCAGTGTAGAGGCCTGAATCTGCACCTTGTCACATCCTAATAGGTGACTGCCTGTTATACAAAGGCACTGGACACTGTGGGAAGGCTTAGCCTTTTGCAGTGGACAATGTACAGCAGCATGCTGTGGATGTGGAGAAGGAGCTGATGGGCAAAGAGGTGTCAGGGCCAGGGGTGGTGCCTGGGGTGTTTGGTTGCTGCTGTGAGGAGCCAGTAGAGTGTAGCCCTCTGGCAGTCAAAGAGTCAAAATGGGACAAAAATGGTGTTTTGGGCTGCAGGGTGACAGCACAGCAGGGAGGGATTAGGCTGGAAAAGGACCCAGCATTCAGCTGTGTGCACAGAAAATAAGACTAGACTATGGTGTAAGTAGAAAATGGTCTGCAAAGCAGGCATTTTCCTTTGATTGCCTGATACTGGGGTTGTTGCAGGAGCAGGTAGAAGTGTAGCAGGGCCTTGTGCCCACTGCTGGCCTTGGGGAAATCTCAGACATCACATTCCCCTTTGGAATGCCGTGGTTAAAAGTTTTGGATCACTGGAGGACCCTTTTCAGAGATCCAGGCTGACTTGTGGCACACAGTTAACCCACTGGGATCTTCCCTGGAGTGGTTGTGATCCAGTGTCAAGAAATCATGCCAGATGAATGTGTTCTGTCATGAGGCTGTGACACTTTTCTCACAGCTTTTAGATATGTCTCAAAAAGTAAAAATGTTGAAGTAAAGTTTCTAAAGCAATACCATACTGAATTTTAAATACACATCATTTTGGAAATTATTAGCAGGACTGACTTACAGCCATTTTATCTTGGATGCTTTTCCCATGTAATTCCATGTACATTTGCTTAGTAGCTGAGAATTCTGCCGAATTTTGTTTTGTTTCCCTGTAGCCTTAAGCTACTGTAGCCTTAGCTGTAGCCTTAAGCTGTGGGCCAAATGGCAGGTTGATATCAAATCAGGTTGCATGGTGAGGGTCTCTGTGGAAGAAAAGTGACCCTTCATTTGCTGAGGACTCCTAAGTAGCTCCTTCCCAGAGTGATCACTCCAGGTGGCTTCTGGAGGGAGATATTTTTTTCCTGTGTTTGGTTTTGCTGTGGTGTTGGAATTCATAATAAATGTGGTGTTGGTTTCTCTCCTTTTTCTGGTTATTTAAACCATGCATTTTTAACATCATGGCTAGAAAGAGCAAATGTGAGTGTCGAGGGCTGAGCTTGGAATGGAACCCAAAAGTTGGAGTTTCCTGACTTCTGTGTGTCTGGAGCCTCAGCTGGAAAGCTGCTTTGCATTTGTTTGATTTGCACTGAGATACTGTTACATCATATATGTGATACAATAGATTAGGAAAAGCCATGTGGCTTTTGTCAAGAAAAAGTGAACTATGCACTTCTAGTAATTATTACCGTATGGGTCTTGCGGTGTTTCTATATATGCAGTTAAGTCACTCATATACCACTAAAATGCTGGCTTTGGGGTTTGTTTTTTATTTATTTATTTTAATCTGAGAGAACAGTTGAAATGACTATTTCAATGCCTTTTTTCTTTTCAATGCCTTACATCATTCCATAGCCACATCTTATGTGCACAGAGAAATCTTTAGACAGGAAAGTGAGCTTCATATGTGCTTGCTTAGTGTGATTTAAGCAAATTTTAAGCGAATGGATTAAGCGAGCAATTCTCCTTTAAAATCATTTAATAATTGCTGTTGATAATGCAAAGGAGAGATAGGAACAGTCTTCCATGTGTGGTAATATGCCATTGCAAGTGGAACTAGCTGTTGCTTCATGTGCAGGCCTTATATGCCAAACCTTTTCTGAGCGAATTCACAAAGTGCCCAAGTGTGAATGGTCATATTTAATCTTGTCAGTGACATATTAAATGCTGTACAGTTTGAACTATCCTGCTCTAAAGCTCTGCTCCTTTAACTCATGCTGTTATTGTCTGCTGCAGTTGTTGACTCAGTAGATTTTCTGATGTGGTCTGGGAATGAGTTCTTTTGGACTTTCACATTATCATATTACAATATACACCACAGATTATTTATACTGGGGGTTAATTGCATCATCTGAATGGAATCCATTTTCCATTGTATCTACAAGTTTTCATTTTAAAATAGTATTTTGTCATCTGGAAATTTGGAATAAAATGACATTGATTCTTAAGGAAATGAACTCTCCATTGTGATTTTTGCTATATACTTGACTTTAAACAAACACATTTGATTGTAATAATTAACTAGGAATTATTATTACAGGATGAAATGTATCACTTCTGAAGTGTAATGGAATATGGAATCTGTCCAGCTAAATGTAGCAGATTAATACAATAAATAGTATTAAGCCTTTTCCAAGGGATTGAGTTACTAAGTAAAACTTATCCATGCTTAGTATAATCTTAACTCTTCTTCAAAGCATTTTTAAAAAAGAATATTTTAAAATCTAGAAAAGTTTCCTGGGACCAGTAACTAGAAATATGCAATCTCATTCATGTGAAAAACAAGTGGAAGACAGAACTTCATTGTGTGAATGTTTCTTTTTTTTTGGTTTTTTGTTTGGCTGTCAACAAATAAATGCGAAAATAAATTGGAAGCATTAACTCAACAACCCCCCGCCCCCCCCCCGCCATTTTTTGTCATGGCTTATTGGTAAATTTAAAACCTCGACGTTCATTTTAGGTCAAGTAAACATTTTGGTTTTCCCCTGAAACAAAGCGCCTCATTGAATTGCATGGGACACCGCAGAAAGGAAGGGCAGATTCACGAGATGAAGGATGTGGGACCTCTCCTGCCACTGTGCCTTCTTCTCCAGATGGCCTTTGGGGTTACAGCGTTCTGTGGGACTTGAGAGCCCCTGCAGGTCTGCTGCATGTTGCTGAGCTGTTTCAGGTGATGGTCACCCATCTCTGAGAGAGGGCTCTGGATGAAGCTTGGGCAAGTCTGACACCCGGTCTCCATATTTCCTTTTCTCCCTTTGAAAGCAATGCTTTCAACACACTTTAGCCATCAAAAATAAGAGAACTCTCTTCCTCCTTTTCATCCCAAATGAAAAACAACAGGAGAGCTTTATTTTTTCCTCCCATCTCATAAATAAAACAATCTCTTCCCTCAGATGACCGTGCAGAGGGAGTCTTGCCGGGACCCTATCTGCACCACACAATGGCTGCGGGTGGCCTCTGAAGCAGCGCCAGCCAGGGAAGTGGCAGGAAAAGCCAGGCCAGTGGCCCCAAGCTGCATGGTGCTGGGTGGCTAGGTTGAGCCTGTCCTTGCCATACTCTCCTATCAGAGCACTAAGTGCTGCTTCTGTGATCAAGAAAAGAGGCTGAAACTTTGGTGGGTTGGGGAGTGAGCCTGCTCTTGACATACAGATCTTCCCAGAAAGCAGCTGTGCTTTCTGGAACACCCGGACTGGTGTACACATGCTTGTTTAATGCCCCCATTTTGGGGACATTCTCACTTGACAATAGTAGCCTAAAGGTCTTGTGGATGAAAGATGTTTTCCATGACTCTTTTGCATTTCCTTGTGAAGATCTGGACTGAACTGGAAACAAGTTAAACAAATCTTTTTTGATAGGCCTTGTGAAGCTTTCCTAGTTGACCTCCCCTTGTGCTGTTGAAAACTGATGCGAGCAAGAGAAAAGGATTTGTAAAGATGAAAAAAGACCAAGTCAGCAGGGGCACATGAATATGTGCGTGTCTGTGCACACAGAACAAAACAAAAGGGGGAATTATGAAGCTGTTAATTTGTTAATAATGAACAGATAGTTGCCAAAGCCCAGTTTGTATTCATGTGCTGCGGTTAAGTGAAAATGAGAAATGACCAAAAGCAAAGTCTTAGTAAGTCCTATTCATCTGTCTTTCCTTTGGAGGTACTGGGGCTGGCTTGTTAGTTCTAGGCCCATGTGATGCAGCATATCACAGTTATCATTAAAGAAAAGAAAATCACCTCAAACCTACTAGCATGCAAGAGCAAATTAGATATGAGTAAGAGGTAAAATGATGTAAGATGCAAGGATAGTGAAAACTGAAGCATGCTTTCCATCACGCTGAAAGTTGATGAGTGGGAGGATTGTAATACAAAGTCAACTCAGTAAAACACGTTATTCCCTTGTGCCAGTCTCTCTAGAAGTACGTTCTGACATTCAAACAGCAAATATTCCAATAGTCTGGGGCACCCAGAATGCCCTTCTTTTTTTCCATGCATGAGACTATTTTTGCTTCTTTGCATACAGGGGCATCAGAAAAATCACTCTCCTGGGGTGAGGTTATTATAGGCTAGGAAAGTGAGCCCTCAACGTACAAAAGCTATATATGCAGCAAAAGCTATCTTTTGGGTCTGTTTTTTCTTTTCAATCTAGGAATGAGGGGGAAGTTCCTGGAGAGTTACCAAACCATTACAGGTGGTTGAAAGTATTTAACTCCTCTTTTTTAATAACAGGCAAACATTTATACTTTTAAAGACTTTATTCCAAAATCTAACTTACCCCCTAGAGCCATTCAACAAGTTACTGACAAGATCAGTCTGAAATGTGGGATTTACTCCATGAAAATAACCTTTCCATTCTTCCCAGGTAGAAATTCCTTGCAGGTGCCAGTTGCCACTCTGGCCTCATGTTCATAAAACAAGATTAAGGGGAAGGTTTCTAGCTGAAGTTAGTAACTATCTTGCCCTAAAGGGATCTTTTTCTGATAAATTGTGAGAACTTGAAGACTGCTTTTTAAACTTGGAGAGGGAGCCATATCTATTGAAGGGCAGAAGCACTTAAGTTGAAGGTTTCTCTCCCACTCTTGCACCTATCCTGCCTGCATCTCATGGCAATCCAGCCCCCAGCCATGTGCTAATTCCGAGAGCCTGTATGGGTGTGCAGGGAATAGGCACTTGTGATTCAGATGATGCAATGCTAAAAAGGTTAGTATCTTCCAAGATTGCTAATAAAGGATGTCCTACCCCCTCCCTCTCTTTGACTGGTGCTGTTGAGACCTGCCTGGGCAACTTAGCTACTTCTCTATTGGTGAGATGCTCCAGGTTCTTGGTTCAGACTCCTGTGAACTCTGCAGGCTTGAGCTTAATATGTTTAGCTGGACATAAATCAAAGCAGAATTAAAAAAAAAAAAAAAAAGGGAAAAAGTTGTTTGTATTTTAGAAATATCATATCATTCGAAGTTGAAAATAGGAATCCTGTTTAAAGTCTTCTTCCTTCCCCTGTGATTTAGATTCATTACTTGCTAGACTTCTTTAGTCTCAGCTACAGTTTTAATATAGAAGGAAAATAGGATCTCTGTTTGCATTAAAAAATAAGTCTAGATTGTGAAGTGATTGCCAGTGTATTTCTCTTATTCCAACTCTGTGTCAGCTTAGGATGAAAACTTCATCACTGTCAAGCCACCTGTACAACTGCAAAGTTCCAGCTGAATCTGTCGATGATGCAAAGAGGAAATGAAAAGAATTTGATCCTCTGAACAGCCTCTTATCACCTAAAGATGTAGATTAAGATTGGCTTTTGCTATGGCCTTCAGTATGAAAAATTTCTAAGCTTTTATCTAATCTACTACAGTGTTACTCTACCAAGGGTATCATGAGATTGTTTGAAAATGAGTGGCAGTGATTTTACTCTGCTCTTGCATGCTGCAAAGCTTGTGTGGCACGTGCAATACCATGTGAGTCCCTGGTGGGTGTGCACTCCTTTGGCCCCTGTAAAGACCACGAGCATGATTGTCACCTTGAGCCTGGCCACTGGGCTCCCAGCTCAGCTCGTTTCCTCACCTTGGTTCACCTCTGTCATTTTAGTGGACACTGGCATGTGAAGAGCTGCGATGTTGTCAGAACCGGTCGTTCCTGGGTTCCTAAAGGAAGTATTGTTGGGAATAGTTTCCCAGTGTAAGCAGGAGCAAACACTTTTTTAAAAAAATTTTTTTTAATTTTTTTTTTTTTTCTGTATTGCTTTCTCCCTTTCTGGAGATGCCTGTATTTCCTCACCTGCCAACCTACTGACTGAGTCACCTTAGGAATCACTATGCAGCCACAGCTGCATGGACTGGTATAAATGCTGTTCTGTTCCCTGCTCACATCTACAATTTCCCCAGTCTTCCCTGTACTGGCATTTGTGTTTATGTGGCCTGCTATATGGATAACTCTTTGTGCCAGGTTAAGTAACCAAACGAAGAGTGATCATGAAAACTCTGAAAAGGTAGTTTTTTCCTGGCTGTGTGCTGGCATTGCTGCCCTTGCTCATTTGGACATCTTCAGGGAGAATGATTTGAAAAAGATCAGAAACATGATATCAAAACCTAAATGATTTAAAATTTCTTAAGGTTTAAGTCCCCTATATTTGAATGCTGTATGAGTAACCTAGACAGTGTAAGAGGTAGGACAGAGATTTTCACTTTTGGCAGCTGATCAGCTCTGCTTAGCTCAACTCTGATGAGAAGCAGAAGTTCCAGTCCCTAGAAGGCTCTGACTGCCATTTAATATGTTGGTATGTTAGTGATCTGACTCATGTTTGCTTGATGAGCAGCTAAAATGGGTTAAAGTATGCTTCTCCCTCAGGCACACATCAGCTCCTTTGCTTGGGGTCAGGACACCACGATCTGGATTGGCATGGCTGCAGTGCATGATCCACTCTGCTCCTGGGCAACAGCTGCAATAGCGAGGTGAAAATAGGAGGGTTGGAGGGAAACATCTCTCAGTGTTGTGGCTGGATTTGCAAGAGCTCATTTCTCCAAACCCATACTGAGTAATAAGGCTCAGAGACACTGCATGGTGCATTGGGGTGAGTGGCTTGGTCTGTAAGCACCAGCCTCACTGCTGGCAGTAACCTACTGGCAGCTCTGACAGTGCTGGAAAGACTCTGCCTTTGAGGAGAGGTGGTTAGCTGCTGTATTTCATCAAGAATAATGGTTGTGCTCAGCACTGTAATGTGAGTGAATTGTAAGGGATGCAGTGGGTCTCTTCAGGCTCAAAATGCAAAAAATCTTTTTTTTTTTTCTTTTCCTCTTGCCTGTTCTATCTCCTCCCCAGCAGCCATTTCTTCTCCAAGCAGTAATAACTCCATTCCTTTAGTTACTTGTCCTAGCCAAGTGCTTTGATCAATCTAGTATCTTTGAACTTTTTCCATCATACTTCTAGTCTTTCCACCTTGAACGAGCCTCAACAGAAAAATTGAAATCCTTTTAGTTTAAGCAGAATTTTTTTCTGCTCTTGTGTGGTGTGTTTTGTTTTTGGTTTCGGTTTTTTTTTAACGAACAAACAAACAAACAAAAACCCCAAACATCACTTTTCATAAAACCTATTCTGACATGTTATAAGAATTAATTGAGTATTTCTGCATATGGCAAAAGCCCATTGAAGCCTTTAGTGCGTTTAGAGCAATAACCTCTGTCTGAAGACTTAGGATGTTCCTTACTGTGGATATCTGCTGCATCTCAGTTTTTCTCTCTTAAGACATACGCTCTCCCTTACTGCTTCTCTTGTCACTTGTGTACAACTCTGCACAAGACTATTTTGCCTACTTGAGCTTTGGATTAACAGTGATGATGCTGTAACTACCAGTCAGTATTTGCTCCTGCCTGTGTTCTCTGGGCCCAAGCAGCTATCATGCTGACTGATAATACTGCTACAGTCTGTTCTCAAACCTGATTCTGTCGCAAAAAACATATATAGAGGAATGTTCAAGCAACTTCTGGCACTTTTAAAGCAGACCTGCTCTTTCATTGTTAGATTTCTTTTGTTTTTCTCCACGGCTTTCCTCCCTTTCACCATCCTAGTGTAGCATGAGCGTGAATTCATATAGTTGTGCAATGCAAAATATACTATATTTGAAAACTAGGCAAAGAAAACAAACCTCCCCTAACTGAAATTGCCCCTTTAAAGCTGCAACATTAAATCTGGCTGTGATCCAGCCTGGAGACTTTCCTTGGCAGTGACTGTGACACAGAAATCTTACTGTGGAATTGCTCTTTCAGACGGAGATTCCTGCAAGGATAACAGGAACATGATAAGCCAAGTTATGCCAGCAAAGACCACTGCAGTCCAGCAAAGACAGCCTGTCCTATTCATGTACCATCGATTTCTCTGGGCCTGCTTTCATGTAAGCAGGGGAGAGAAAAGGAAGGGGATGAGAAGTCAGAAATGTAGCTGTGGTTTTAAATCCTCCTGTTTCTGAAGGATTTAAGTCATGTAGGTGAAAGAGTTCAAGCTTCTACTATGGAAAATGATTATCTGGTTCACATGTTCTTTCTGCTGTGCCTCATTAAAAGCTTGTTTCATCGTTAAACAGTGCTGAACTCTTACTGGGAAAAGTACTGCTCTTTTTTCCCTGGTCTGATCCAGCTGCCTTTAAAGATAAAAGAAATCCGTTTGATTCAGTAGGTGAGCAGGGAGGTGAGAACCAAGTATGTGCTCTATGTGACCCTGAATGATAGGAAAAAATTCCAAACACTGAGGTCCCTTGTTGGGGCAATGGTATAAACTGAGGGCAAAAGCACATAAATGCACTCCATTCATTTCTAATTTGGGCAGTGAGGAGTCTATCCACTTCTTACTGTCTGGCTTGGAATGACAAACAGGTGAGTCTCCCCACCTCACTTTCCACCAGGACATTGCTGGTTTGTGAGGCCACCTCAAACCCAGTGTGTATTTGTGTTGCCTCTCACAGCGAACACTATGTAGGGGCATATACACTCTGATGCTATTTAAAGCATCACTTCCAAGTTAATGTCTGAAATACAACCTCTGACCTGATTGGCAAAACTGAGCAAGTGCAGTGCAGACAAATGAATATCACTTGCTCTGCATTGTCTCAGGGGTGAGGTCTCTGAGGCAAGAGTTAACTTGGGGCAAGGTCTTATCCGAATATCTTCACCTCACTCAGTTTCAATGAATCTGTCGCTATGTTTTACTAACAAGAATGAAGTGGCCTCAAATGGTAGTGTAATCTTTGTTTGCCTTTTTTATTTATTTTTTTTCTGCTGGGAATAGAATATTTCTTTCTGTTGCTTAGAAATCCGAGCCAAAGCTCATCCATATTTCTGATGCTGGATGCAGTCCCTGAACAAATCATGATTTAGTTCTTGCATGACACAGAGGATTAAAAAAAATAAAAAAAATTAAGGAATATGGTTTGTAGAATTGCATATGCTAGTTCTTTCAAAGCCCATCCACTGAGCTCTTTCTTCATAGTACTTGAATGAGAACACAGTGTTTTCTGTATTGTTTGAAACAGCCTGGGAAACAATGCCTCCCAGTGTGAACAGATCTCCTTCAGCGGGCTGGCAAACTCATCTCAGAGGAATGTGGTTATCGACTAACTCATGATTTCTGATAGCAATAGCTAAAAAGAGTGGAAAAGTACTCGGCTGCCTGCAATCCAATCGCACAGCAGTTTACTGACACGCATGATAAAGTTCTTTCTATTTAAAATGGTCATAAATCGTATTGGGCCAAACACAGCATCCTGGCTGCCTGAGAGTGGGGAAACAGCTTTTGACTGAGGCCTCTGGTGGTGTAAACTGGTGTGGCTGTGTTGGCTCCAGAGAAGTAGTTTCATCTACACCAGTTAAAAAATGGCATCCTACTATGTGTTACAACACTATTGCTTATCTAACGAGTACATTGAGTTAATGCTTGTGCTTATGGGAAAACATTCGGGTGGAAAATGTAATCATCCGTTGTTAACACGAGTGTCTGGATTCAGTGACTGAAAGTTGACATTGGTTTGTGAAATATAAAATAAGGAACACACAGAATAAATACACTTGCATAGGGATTGATGCTGACTTTCCCCCTGGGGTGAGACTGGAAAGGGAACAGGTTTTAAGCCATTTCTCCATGAAGTGGAAGGGAGCCAAGGGATTTTAGTTCTTGGAATACTGCAAAGGTCAGTGACATTTGTCCTTGCCTCAGCTTGGATGCTGCCCAGGTTTTGGAGTGAAACCTTCTACTTCCACCCCATGTTCTACATGGATGGTGTACTGGCAAATGTGTGATCATAGATATGCTACAAGTGTGCAGAGGGGAGTTTGCTCCTGTGTCTTAGTTGCTCCTTCCTTGCAGTGGGCCAGGACTTATTTCCTTCCAGCATCTGCTGCAGGTTGAGCTCCCCACACCCAGGGTTTACCAGGGTTCAGGGCCTGGCAGTAAAAGGGATTGCAGTGAGAACTTACTGGTAAAGCAGGGCCTGGTCATGAAGCCATTGTTTTTACTGCATTTCAAAGTGATACTTTCCGAGGAATACCTGAAGGACAACAAAGACTTGCAAAGCTGAAGCAATTCCATGTGAGGCTTTTGTTAGAACAGTTGCCCAGGCTGGGGCTGTCAGCAATTTACATTGCAGTTTGACCTAAAGAAATGAGATTGTAACAGTGGCTGACAAGGAACAGAAATATGGCCCCAAAGCCAAGGAGAGCAAAGGGAAGGATGTGCCTGCACTCCCTGCCCCAGCTGATCCTTCTTCCATCATGTGCTTAAGAGATGAGCTGCTGCCGCTAATGCCGCTGAGAGATGAGCTACTCTTGCTAATGCTGCTAATACTCTTCTACAAGAGCACCATGGCCCCTACTAAGACTCTTTGGGTCTGCCCCGTGAAGGTGAAGCTGTATGACGGTATAATTTGATGAGTGTATAATTGCCTTGGTGATTTAGCTTAGCACTCTCATTTCTCTTGTTTTTACATAAATTAGCTTCTTAAGAAGTGTTTTGACTAGCAGGAAAAAGAACAAAAGCAAAGTCAGCACCAATGCAACAGCTGTGTAGTTCATCAGAAAGGTTTCTCAGGTCTGGCACCACCCTGGGGCCCCCTCCTTCCTCCTACCATTGCCATCTCTGCTAGCTCAGACCTTAACATTTTAACCTTGTACACAGCAGGGGTGGGGAAGGAAAATGTTCAGCTCCCTAGTACATACAGGAAGGTTGACTTCCTTGGTCCCAGGCTGCAGTCTGCATTTTCGAAGCTATTTATTTTGGAATAAAATTGTGTGAGATTCTTCTTTTTGAGCAATAGTATATGAAATGTAGTTACTGCAAGCATCCACACCATGACATTAATGTTGAAAACCATCTCTTGGCCAATACTTGGAGCTCATGTCAAAACATGCTACAATAGCATATTTTACTACAACACAGGAATGTTAATGCAACACAATTAAATATTATGTTGCAAGGAAATTACATGTCCCAAACCACTGCAATATGTTTCTGTGACCCTGGGGAAGCTCTTTCTCTCAGTAGTGTGTTTATACTTATGCCAATTTGCTTTTCCCATAACTCCCCTTTTGGCATTGCCTTTGAAACACAATTCATGCTCCCAACCAGTTCATGAAGCCCATGGCTGCCTCTGACATCTAGCGTCTTGCGTAAGGAGGAGTGGGCCCAGCTGATTGGGCAGGGAAGCCAGACTGATTTGTGTTGAGTAAGGGGAAGACACGTTAATGAATGTGTGTCATTGAAGTATAATACTGGTATGTCTTTAAAAGTTGGACTGCTTTGCTATATCCTGAAGTTTGGAGAGATCCATCAAATGAGTAAATTATAGATTTGCAAGCCAATGCTTTATACTAATCATTAGCTCTCATTTTGGTAGTTCAAAATTGTGACACAAAGAATACTTAAGGAAGTAATGAATTCTCTTTCACTCTGGAGGCCTCTTTTTATTTTTCTGCTTTGTGTTCTTTTTATATTTTTTATTTTGTTTTGTATGTGTGTATTTTTTGTTTTCTTTCTTTTGTGCGTGTGTGTGTGTGTATATATACTTTTTTTTTCATAATGTCTTATTCCTCTGATCTGAAAAACTCTTCTTTTCCCCTTACTCTGCAGATAAGCAGATCAAGGTGGTGGCGCATGGAGAATCTGACTCCTCATCCCAAAAAAAACCCAACAACTGTAGCATCACAGCAGTGAAAGGATAAGCTCTGGAATTAACTCTCTGGAATTAACAAACTGAATTGAATCATTCTTTGACTCCTGTGGTGGAAAAGACCTATAGAGAACCCTTGGGTATGCTGGAGAAGGTTGGGAGCTCATCATGCAGGCTGCCACCAGCCTGGTCTGGGAAAGTGGCATGAGGATCCAGGCTTGGACTACATTTCCTCCAAGGGTGTGTGTGTGACTGGCTGTGGCCCTGTCCTCTGGAAAGTTGATTCAGCCATGCCAGCCTTGCGCGGGTGGTGATGCAAACCTCAGCTGCCACAGCCTGTGTGATTATTATAAGATGTTCAAATCAGAGCCAGTAAAATCAGAGAAAGGCCATGCTAAGGAAAAACTTGGGATTTTGTGTCTTTTTTCTGTCAACTTAGAATTTTTTCTGTGGTCAAAATTACTGAATGTTTATTTTAGTTTATTTTTCTAAGGATGAACTGCTGCTGCGGGGATCTAAAGCAGCTATGAAAACTGTAACACTATTTTCTGTCAGAAAGGAAGAAATAAAAGTACATTTACCTAATCACTGTTTTCAAAAGCCATTACCACACTAACACTGTGTATCCTTGACACTGCTACCCAGGACATGAAACTACCTGCTGGCAGCCCAGAGAAGCACAGGTTGAAGGATCTCCAAAACCTGGAGCTTTCTTACAGCCCTCTCCAGGGCAGATTTTCATACACACAGATGTCTACCTGGACAGCATCTCAGACATTGCCTCTTCTGTTTAGACAGAATTGTGTCTTATGTTTTGTGTGTTTTTGTTTTTGTTTTTTTCCCCTGGGCTGATTTGAATCCTGAGCCCTGAGCAGTAACAATCGGGGCATTCAGGATTTTTTTTTTTTTTTTTTGGTGACATTTTGAATGTCAGTTGAGCTCTTCCAAGAAGGGCCCTACCACAGCCGTGCCCCTGTTCAGAGCTGGGAATGAGTATGGAGCCATGCCATGATCTGATTAAACCCTTTTTTATCTGTTGGAAGTTGAATGGGTAGGAGATGCAAGATCCTTGGCTTACAGATTGGGAAGGCTCAGGTACCCCTCCAGATAACTAAGAGTTCCATCTTTCCTTACAATTTGCTAAGTTCTCAAGACTTCCACTGTTTAAGTTTGCATGTCTGTTCTCCACTCCACAGAGTGCAGATACTCATTTTCTTCTCCACACAGAATAGTTTGAAGCTTCCACTTTGGAATTAGTGTAAATAATAACTTCTGCTGAGCTGTCTAGGCAAAAGATTGCCTATGACCTAATACCATGAGGGCAATTCCTCCATCTGTAATCCAAGAAAACCACCAGAAATTCTTTAGTGGTATTTATACCTAAGGCTGGTATGGATGTACCCCACTTCTGACAACATGCATAATTACATGTAGCAACTTCATGGTTTTTTTAATCCCTTAAAGACTTCTTGACTAATATTTGTGCTAGTTAAAGTAGTAATCTAATTGCATCTTCTGCAAGCCCATGCACACAGTGGGTCAAGTTCTTTTCTGCAGGCAAGATCTGTTTGGTAACAGATACTTGAAGAGCTGATTATAACTCAGTATAACACAACATCCTGCATACCATCCTTATTTGAAGTATCTGGACAATGCAGACATCAGTTCAAAACCTCTGTGATGTGACCACATCTCCTTCCATCCCTTCAGCTCCTGTCCAGTTCTTTGTGTCCAAAGCTCAAAGGGAGGTTGGTAGATAAAGTGTTGATGTACACCTCTGCAGGCTGGTCACTCGTGCTGCAATAATGAACTTCCCAACTGGTATGGAAAGGGAATTCTACTCCACTGGCACTGCTGCTTAGCTGAAAAGGGAGAAAGGCAGAATTTGGTTTGTGTTTCTGGATTCTGCACAATTTCTTGGGCATTACACATGAGACTGATGGCCCTCTCCCCATCTGATGGCCCTCTCCCCATCGCAGTCACAGCTGCATGACTCCAGGAGCATGTAAACCTCCTTCATTGAAGAGAAGGAGCAGGAAAGGTGAATTTAGGTCTTGGCAATTTTGCAAATGGGTTTTTGTGCTTTGAGTAGACTATCAGCATCATATGTGAATTAATCCATAATATGCAGTTTATTTCAGCCTCCAATCAGGTTACATTGTGTGCACAATCCCTTTCGTGACACTTGACACAGCAGCTGCCAAACTTGATTTCTGGACATGCCTGTCTTGGGAACAGCATGTGCTGCGATTGGGATGAAGGGTGCTCAGACTGGATGTGTGTCTCTGCTTGCCCCTTCCATTGCAGCTTTGTTGTGGTAACCTTTATGAAACCCAAACCAGCTGCTTCCTAGTTTTACACAAAACATGTTAATTGGGGCCTCTGGCTTTAGTAAAACAGCCAACTCCTACTTGTGGGAGTTGTCTGCATATGATGCTTGCCTCCACAAATTGCAGAAGTTTACCTCACCCCAGAATCTGATGCAGGGAATATTAAGTTTTGGTAAGTGAAAGTGGATAAAAAGCTTTGTAGCAAGCCCTTCACAGCCCCATACCTATTAAAAATAGCTGTGGACAGATCTGATTTCCATTCGTCAGAGTAAAAAAGACTGCCAGGAAGTTCATCTGTGTCTGTCACTGAGTATATTTTCTGATTGCCCTTTTAGTCAGCTCCTTGTATAAGTTCTCTCCAAAAAGTCTGTAGTGTTCCTGAATTGGCTTCTCTAAGAGGTTATCAGCTACTAAGCCCAAAACAGTCCCCAACCACAAAGGTAGCTGCAACAGCAGGGGTGGAAATCTTCGCATCCCCTTGATACATTTGGCACAGTCATGTGTCTATCAATGTATGTAATATACACGATTCTTAGTGCATTTTTAACAGGTGATTACAAGTCTGCATTGTGTGTCTGTTTAAAACATGTTAAATTCCAATAATTATTTAAGGCATATTGGAAGACAGAATCTCTATCTTTATGAGGTCTTTTAATTTTAGTAGACCTGTACCTGTGTTTCACAAGCCACTGATTTACACAGTGGCACCAGCCACGTGAGCATCACTGATTTTGATTCGAGTGTCATGGTTCAAACTATCCTAGTCTACCCTTGGCCCAGCATGACTTCCCAAGCCCCTGAAGTCAAGGGCAGATCTTGTCTAACTTTATCGAGAGGAATAAAGAAGTCATCGCTGTAAGCACCTTTTCTAGATAACCCTTTGATGCATGGAGCAGTTTGTTGCTCTGACTGTGTCAAAATACTCAGAGCAGCATAACTCTCCTAGAGCAGCCAGGTGCTGACAGTTCCTCCAGCTTGCTCTTCTATGTACAGCTCTGTTTTTGATGGAACTTTTATACAGCCACATGCAGCAGTTCTCTTAAATAGCCACCTGGCAAAGCTTTGCTGCTCTCAGCCTTGGCTGTAGTGGCTGGGAGCACGTGCTGGATCCCAGGTGCAGTTGACCCTATTTGGGTCCCTGCGAGGCAGGACAAGAAGCGTGAACACTAGGGAGGGACTGAGGCTGAGGGTGAGACCTGCATTTGAACTGGCAGTTAGGGGTGTTCCAGCTGCACATCAGCTGAGCATGCCATCTAGCAAACATTCACAGCTAAAGCTAAAGACCTTGATGTTTATAAACCACAGATACCTAGGGTATCTAATATGGCAGGCTTAGGTGCTGCTGCCCAGTCGCTGTGTCACACTGGTTTCAGCAGTCAAATAGTTGATTTCACTACCAACTATTTTGGCTGATTGATCTTTTGGAGACATGAAATAAGAACCAAGTGGTTTCGTGGTTCAGAAGCATCAGTTTGTTTCCTATCATGACAATCCTGCTGTTCTTCTCCAGAAAGGTTGCTTTCTTGGCTCCCACCCTTGTGACAGCAGCCAGCATAGTACCAGCAGCCTCATGCCTCAGTTAACTCAGCTTTAAGTGACATTAAAAAGCATGCCAAGCCAACGAAAATGGGAACCTGAGCAGTGGTAGGCGGTAGTCATTCATCTGCTCCTTGTTGCTTTGGCTTGTTTTCACTGTCATAGAGTCCTCTGTCCAAGTCTTGTTGCCTCTGGCAATGGCAGAATAGATAGGGCCATGCAGACATAGTATGCAAGAAAGAGCGACCTACTGTAGAGAGAGTTTTGTGTTTGTGGCTTGTGCTGTCATGCAGTGAAATTGTTCCTGTTTGGACAGCGAAGGGAGCAATGGCTGGTTGCTGCACAGAGTAGCTGGGATTGCACTGAGATGCTACTTCCCCAGATGAAAGAATCTTTTCACCTCAGCTTATGCCTGGTCCTTGTTAATTGTGGCATATGCATGTTACAAACACTGGATAATCTTGGGAAACGGTCTGAAGTGAAAAAGGAGAAAGACTGCCCACTCATGTAATTTGGTCTGATCCTCTGCAGCAGGTTGTGAATCATGTCTCCACAGAGTGTGAAGAGAACTGGAGAACGCAGAGAGCACAGAGAGGTGCAAAGGCACAGGAAAGAACATGAGGGGTGGCCAGCGCGCCAGCGGTGGAGGGTGCCAGGAGCTGGGACAGGTGCTGCCCCTGGGATGGCTGTCTGCCAGCTGGCTTTGTGTTGGGGTTGCCTTAGGGCAGTACCATGCCAGGGCAGACATACTCAACTGCTCAGAAAGGGTTATGAGCTCAAGCACAGCATCATGCTAATACAGCACTCACGTTTCTTCATTTTGAGTCTATCACTTTCAGACCCAGAGCCACAGAGATACCTAAATTCTATTTGAACAATGTGTTACACTGAAAGCTGCTACCTCAATATGCTCTAGATTTTGGCAACAACTTCCCAGTTTGGCAGCAGTGCAGTAAGTGCCAACAATGCCGTGCTGGTGGAACAGCTCTCTGTGAAGTGCTTCTCCCAGCCAAGACTGTGCATGGTTCAGCATCAAACACTGAGATACATCTCCCCAACTGTAGGGCCAGCATCTTGGCTAGTCATCCCAGGCTCCCTTCCTAGGCCAGGAAGGGAAATGAGTGTCTGTGGAATGAGTGTCTAGTTTTTTGCTATAGTAAAATGGCTGTTTGCCATCATTCTTATCCAGTAGCTCCATGCCTGGAGACCTATTTGAGTGGTATAAGACAGGGATTTGAGTCTCCTCTCTCTCTGAAAAGATCCTCAAGCCAACTCCTTCCTGTGAGGCCTAGATCACTGGGCTGTAAACCACCCTGCTGGGGCAAGACCTTCTCCCAAATAACTAGTGATAAGAAGAAATTATTTCAGGTTGTGCCAAGGGAGGTCTAGATTGGATTTTAGGAAAAAATTCTTTACTGAGTGGTCAAGCATTGGAACAAGCAGGGAAGTGGTGGAGTCACCATCTCTGAGGCGTTAAAGCACTTTAGAATGTGTTTTGATGACTTGGTGGTGTTGGGTTGGTGGTTGGACTCAATGATCCTAAATGTCTTTTCCAGCTGAAACAATTCTATGATTCTGTGATTCTATGAAGCATCGTCCTTCACCCGAGAGACTGGGTGGATAAGACCATTGCTTTTACAAAACTTGTGCAAAACTGAAAAGCAGTAATGTGAGGAGTGGCATGCCTCTCCTCAGAAAGCATTTATCTCTGAATAAACATGGTTATAATTGAAAGGCATGGCCTCAGGCAGAAGTCTTCCACCATCTGAGGAAAGCAGTGCTCTGAGTGCTGAGCTATTAAGTGAAAGGTTGGAGTACAGCTCCATCCTCCACCTACCTTTTAACTGAGAGGCAAGTGCCTGAGCAGCTGAGTCAAACCTGAGCTGCTTGGTGCACCTGTGTGTTGAGAGGCACCTGAATGAGTCAAACTGTGGCAGGAATAGCACAGCATTACTGCAAAGCCTCCAGGAGCCACAGCAGGCTGAGAGGAATGTGCAAAGCTGAATTTGGATGCAGGCACAAGGGAGTGGTGATTGAATTTGTGTCCATGTGAAATGTCTGTGGCTGGTTGCACCTGGCCATGCTGTAGATGAGGCTACCTTGTGCTACAGGTTATGTGCAATGGCAGTGTGATGCTTACCTGCTTGGCTCCGGGGTTCAGTCTTCCCTGTTATGTTTGAGTGCGCTGGCAGAGTGGCAACTTGCAACACCATGTCCTGAGCCACATTTTACTGGGACAATTAATATTCACTTGTGACGGTTTGGGAGTTCCCCGCCCCCCACACTTGTAAAATGACCCAGACTAGAATCTCAGCCGAGCTGGAAGTTAAGAGATGGAGCTATGTTTACAGCTTAGCACAATATACAAGCAAATATATACAGTATATACAGGAATATTTACAGAAATATACAAGGTAAAGGTAATACAGAAACACAACACCCCTTCCAGAAATCAGAGACCCCAGGAGGGGCTCCCAACCACCCTTCCACCTTCTCCCCACCCCTACACCTTACCCCAAGGTTTCGGAGAATCAGCCGAAGGGGGGGATTAGAAGGAAAGTGGTTAGTGAAGTTATTCAGCAGAGAGGAGAAGCCAGAGCTGCTAGAAAGCCCAAGAAGCTGCTTGCCCCGTGAAGCTGTTAGCCCAAGACCCAAGTGCCTCGTGACCCAGACTGCCCACTCGAGAGACTCTTATCTTTTTGTAAACATTCACAGCAAGCCTATGAGTGAAGTAGACACCACCATTGTTTTCCTTCACAGCCTTTAGTACAATTTTCTCTATTAAAATTATTCCAATTAGCTCAAACCAGCACATCACTCTTAAGTTTACTGGGATAATTAATATTCACTCTTAAGTTTTCCTTACCGTACTTTTACTTTGTAGATTGCAGATGATGGCCTTTGTCTCACAAGTGAGGCACACTGACCCAGGACCAGGGAGGGTGCAATTCAGATGGAGGTATCTGTGGTCTGTCTCTCTCAACCAAGAGCAAAGCTGGGCAACAAGTAGCCTTCCAGAACCTGGTGTGGTTTCTCTAGGGCAGACTGTGTCTCTTCCCAGGACACAGCCCATACCTTTGGCTTGTGCACCAACATGAAAACCTACCATGGGGATGAGGAAAAGCAACAACAAATGGGGTGGCTGAAAACATGTCTGAGCGTTAAGGATATATTTTAATAAACCACAATGCTGCTTTTTCATCGCATCCTTCCCCTCCTCCCCTTCTGCCCCAGGATACTTTTAAAGCCTGCAGTGAGATGCCAGGTTGCAGATTATGCATTTCGGACCTAACTGAAAACAGATGCCATATTCCTGCAAGCCACTTCCTCATGCTGGCCACAGCAGCCCTGGGGTTGTGGGAGGTGCCAACACTAGGGTATATTGGGAGGACATGGTGCCGAGTACATGACCCTGCCTTTCACATCTCCTCAGAGCCCCGGTGCTACCTTTTGGTTTGTTTTAGTCCCCAAAGGAGAAGCTGAGAACAACTTCTAACTTTTTATTTTCTTTTTTCCCCCCTCTCCTATTAGTGTTATGGAATCAGCTAAAATTAGTATTTCTCACAAAGAGTAGTGCTCTCATCAGAGAGGATATTAGATTGCTTTTTGAAAAATTCCTTCTGTCCCGCCCCAAAAGGGCCTGCTTCTTCCTTGTGGTATGGAGCGGTTTGCTTTGCGGCTCGAAAAAGGCGTCCATATACCCTGCTTTAACCCACAGCAGGGAGCTGGATGCTGCTTCATTACGGGAATTAAAAAGAGAATCAGTTACATGATAAAGACATTCATCAAGCAAATTTGCTCCCTACTTCTCCGGACTTTTCTGTGAATGCTGCACTGGCACAAGATCCTGGCAACGCCATGGGATCCTGCGCCGTGGTCCCTGAAGGATTTAGCTGGAGGGAGTGGAGATACCGTGGTCCCCCTGTGGGCTTGCCAGCTACAGCTCTGCTGTGCTGCAGCGGTCGGTAGCTATGGGAACGTGGGGACAGCCCTTCCCTCAGACAGCAAATAAAACCTCAGGCCGGGGATGGCTGCATGTGACAAGCCATGTTGCTGTTTCCATGATCTTAAATAAAAAGGGTGGTTTGAGGGGAGAAAAGCGCCCTTTGTGTATCTATTAAATAAATTAATTTTGATGGAGCTCTGCTATTGTCTCCTGAAGAAAAGAAGGTTGTTAGGGAGCAAGGGAGCTGCAGTGTCTGCCGGAGTGTCTAATCAATGGAAAATCTTTACATAAGGAAACTACAAGGCTCAACTAAGTAAGCTAGTTAAAGCCAATCAGATTCTTCCACTTTAAACAAAAACTAGACAAAAGCTTCTCCCCAGCACCTGGCCAGAAATAATAGTGCTGCCTCCTGGCTTCTTGAACCTAACCTGGGATGCACTAATTTATTTGCTGAACATTTGTTACAGTAGAGTACCAGAACTTGCTTAAAGAATACCTGACGCTGCGTTGACAAGTTTTGGAGAGCATCAGTGGTGATCAAATCTTAATGAAAATATGGCACGGAGAAAAAAAAAATGTGTTAAGTGTCTCTGTGTTTTAAAAGTGATTCTTACTACTCTGATAGTGGAAGGAGTGGTGATACAGGCTGTATCTTTCACATATCTTAACAACAGAAAAAATATTTTAAGATCTGGAGTACACTGGAAGTGGGTCTGTATGGCCAGGGTCTGATTCCTCAGAAATGGAGCTACCCGGAGTGCTGGGGCAGCCCACTGTGACTCTGTAAGAAAGCCTTTGGACATTCTTTTCCATAAAACTGAAAAGCCTATTGCCTTAAAATAGGCTTTTGTAATTCATAGATGAGAGGCTGTGTGACTGAAGGGCTGAGCATGTGATTTCCTCCTGTAAGTTGTGTGATAGGTAAAGTCAAGAAGTTCAAAATGTGCCTGCTACAGATAGTAAAGCTTGAGTGAAGCAATGGCTGGGTGAAGAATGGCTTCTCTTGAGACAGCTACTGGCATTAAAGCTGCCCTTTGCATTTACAGCAAACAGCATTAGAGGCAGAACTATCAATGTGTTGCAAAAATACATATGTGCTTCTTTCATGACTCTAGTTCTATGTACATGCTGTGCTTTTTCTGATGTTANTTACCACACTACTCAGAATTTGGAAGTAAAATGAAATTACTATTTACAATAGTAGGCTAAATATAAAAGGTAATAAACATATACAAATACGTATATACATATACAACTAGACAATAGCCCCAGCATCCCCCTGGACAAAACCCAGGCTGCCATAATATCTTCTGTTTCTTCTTACCAGTAACCCAAACAGTGATCGGCACCGAGAAGGCAAGGCCAGAGGGAGAGACAGTGGGAAAAACAAGCAGGCAAGAGAGAAAGAGTACTCTGAACTCCCAACTATATAGAAAAATAACAAGTCAGCGAAATGGGATATATATATATGTGTTGTGTCTTGTTCAGCCCCTTTAGGGATGTACATCCCTTGGACTCTCTGGAAGTCTTTGGAAAACTTTATTTACAATTTACAATTAAGAGACTAGTCTTGAGCTGTAACAGCAGCAAATTTAGTGGTTAGGAAGTAATACTCATTACTACTATTATTATGGTTAGTTAAGCCAAATATTTTGAGTGTGAGAGGGTGAAAATAGAAGAAAGTCACATTCTAGCATGTCTTCATCCTAGGACAGAGATTTTTTTTTTTTTAAAGTCATACTTGGAAACTCTTTGTTTACTGCCTTCAAGTATTTTAAAAAGCTGGTTTTATTGCCTTTGTTATTGACTTTATTTCAGAAGTGAATGCCATGAGTGTGAGAAAAATATGTGTGTGTGCTCTAGAAACAGCTCGTTGGGATGAAAGCGGTTTTGCCTTTCTCCATAGACATTTCTCCGTATTTCTGACTACCAAATCCTCTCTGCCTGAGAATACATGACCTAATGTGGGAGTGCCAGGGGGGCAGCAGCCTGCAAACCAGCCTATCTGACCGAGAAGTATGGACCCTGTGGAGAGCATAATGCTGGGATTGAGAGATCCTTTGCTCTCCTTTGCCCTATTTTCCCACAGGGTCTGGAACTTCATGCCCTTGGTGTGCAGAAATACATGCATATAAAGTAAGGCAGAGGTTTCCCCTCTGCATTGGGTTTAGGGAAAGGAGAAAGCTCCTGGGTTAGGATCAGCAAGGATTTTGTAATTGTGAATCTGGTCACTATGAATTTATAAACTGAAGCATGGTTTTGGAAAGCTTTTTATACAGTCTGAAGCCTTTCTTCAAAGTATTTATAGGAATTATTAAAAAAATAATTTCAGGGGTGTTTGATATAAAGGAAATCCTATATAGAGCAGGGATAAAACAGGAGAGGTTCTTTGGCAGGAGTCATTAATAAGTTCAGATGGGAAGAGATTGTCAGAAAAAGGAAATTCTCTGGCTCTGCAGAATGGCAGGTAATTAATAATTACTGCAATTACCGTAAGTAACAAATAGCATACATTCTGATTGTTCACCAGTGGCTTGCCAGGCTTCATTACTCACAGATTCTTTCTGGTAAAAAACCCAAACAAACACCAACAAGTGCATTTCTTTGTGTTCTTTGTGAAATCAAGGTGATGTTTGATACTGAGCCAGAACAACTTTGTTTTCTTAATTAAGGGAAAGGAGTCCTGCTGAAGACTTCTATGCTGCTTTACAAATCTGTTAGCAGGGCTGCCAAATCCTAGGCTCTTGCCTCTGAGCCCACAGGCAGTGTCTCAAGGCATGAGGGAGCATGAATTCTCCTGTGACGCACAAAGCCTGAGT
>VWYK01084980.1:0-14735 GCA_013399775.1 Semnornis frantzii | reverse complement strand
ATGGTGGGTTTTTTTCTCCAAAAAAAAAAAAAAAAAAAAAAAAAAGTGTCTCAGTTCTTCAGAGTCAACACAACAGGATGACCTCGAAAATGGAGCCTGAAAGGAAGTTATTTACACTTCCAAAGGATTAGGATAAGGAAAAATACAGTAGCTGATGCCTGCCATTGGAGAAAAGTCCTGTCTTGCTGCAAAAAATTAGATGCATTGTATGCCTTATGGAGCAATGAGATGTGGTGCAAGTACTGCTGTTAAAAATGGTTAGCCTTTTGGGAAAGCTTCCCTCATGCAGGTTGCGTAAGCGGCTCTTGTGAAAACCCTCTTAAGGAAGAAAATAACTCTGTGGAGAAATTGTTTACATTTTTGAGTAAAATCTGTTCAAAAGAAGTATCATAAAGTGGTGTACATATCTATACTCAAAAAAACAGAAGAGCAGGAGAGTAACTCTGCAACAAGATCTCCAATAAAAAAAAAAAAGTGGAATAAGGCAATAGTCAATAAAAAAATTAGAGTAATAATGTTAAAAATGGTCAGCTGAAGTTGTGATCAAAAGAAATGGTATCTTAGAGAAGTGATCTCTGATAGCCATTAAAACTGTATGAGGCAAATGACTGACTTATTTACAGTCATGGGAAACAGTGCATAGTGATCTAATGGTATGGTTGAGAACTGATCAATCTGCTGGCTTTTGTTTGAGTCCAATAAAAAGTGCCTGATAAGTTCCTAGGCAGGGCGGGACATGTCTCAAAGAACTTAAGAGGTTTCATGACCAGGGCAAGCTCAGCAGTTGTAGGCTGTTATCGGACCAGTATGCATTGATAAGGAGGAATGTGCAGCTATAGCAAATTCAGTGTTTTGGACAGGTACACTAGAATAATTTATTTGGCTAGTTGGGAATATTCAAAGTGCCTTGAATTATGTGCCCTTTATTCTGATGTGTATAACTACTAGAGCATTGAAAAAAGATGTCATTTTCAATGACAGACCTGTTTGAGCCAAGGCTGTGTAAGTGCATAAACGCTGTCATAGTATGTACAGTTTTCAGGTAACTGAGCCCCTGTTACCCAGGATAGAAACGATTTCCTTGGCTATTGCTCAGTGGATGCTGATTCTCTTTGTAAAACAATTTTGATGATAAAGAATGGCTTCTGCATACATGAAGAGATGTGGCATGTCTAGTGAGCAACTTAAGGCTGAAAAAGTGCTTTAGACTATGAGACCAGCACAGTGTAGTCTATTCTGTAGCATACACAGCAGTGACGCAAATATTATTTGCTAATGGGTGTTAGAAAGGGAGAGGAGTGTGCAGAGTTCAAAGATGAGGGGGTTAAATTAAGAGGAAGATGCAAAGCTTTAAGCAGAACTCATGTTGCTCAGCCCTGGCTCAGCAATTTGCAGACCTGAGGGAGGCCAGCAGTATTCCAGACTCTTAGTGAGGAGTTTCAAGAGTGATGCTACTTTGTAAATGACTATACAGCCGTTCATAAATCCAAAACTTTTGGATGTGCAGGATGCCATTCCCATGAGCTTAGCTGGGTAAAAGGGGTGTATGGCTCCACTGAAAAGTATTTGGTGCTGCTATTACCAGATATTTTTCAGGAAATGGAACTCTATAATTAGACCAATGTGGAGTCATGACTATGGAAAAGCAGATGAATATCCCCATACTTTCATCAAAATAGAGCTGACTTAGTGAAGGTGCCAAGTACTCTGACAGAATTCTCCCACTGAGAAACTGAAGGCAGAGGAACAGAGTGTCTCTCCATCCCAAAACTCCATGTATCCAGCACCACTGAACATGCTCTTGGCTTCCACAAATCCACCATGGTATTTTGCTCTTGTGAACATGTGGAAGGGGAGAGCTTCCTTCAGAGAAGGCTGTCTGCCAGCTCCTCAGTGCTATGCATATTCAAAATCACAACCACCCTGTTGTGTGGAGCAACAAGAGGAGGATCAATGCTGGTATTTGGACATGGAAAACTTTTATGTGCCTTTTAAGAAGAGGAACATGTTTGGTATAACTGTGCCATTTGTGTGGCATTTTTTCTCAGAAGACCAGACAAGCTGCCTTCCTTAAATTACCCATTTGGCTCAAACAAGTGATATCAGGGTTTCTGTTGTGGTGGTTTGAAATGGGGAGAATAACTGCAGTATGTTCTTGGCTGTTTACCAAGACTGAAGGATGAGGCATCTGAGAACTTCATGTTAACATGGAGCCCTTTCCAGGTCTGGAGAAACAAAATGGAGGGGTGCAAGTTAGCTGGCATGGGAACTGGAGAAAAAAAATAAATTAAAATGCGAAGGGATGGCTTTAACATGGTGAGAACCAAAAGTCATCTTTGGATGACCTCCCAGAGAGTTAACTTCTGAAAAACATATCTTATGGCCGCATTTATAAGCACCGCAGAAGATTTTTAAAACTCTAGTTTTAAACTGGACCAGCTCTCCAAAGGTTTTGGTTGTTCTCGTGGGATTAGGCAACACAGTAGAAGGGTCTGTTGATGACGCATGAGCTGGACAGTGTTGCATTTTGTGCATAATGAAGCAGGATGCCTCTTCTCTGACTTGTCTCCTGAATGTTGTCAGATTTCTCCATACACTGGTGACAGTGCTGACAATAAAGCTCTTGGAAAACATATTGCCACCCTTCGGTTCCTGGTCCCAACCAGTGACCTGATGGTTGCTGAATTATTGTCAGGAGCTACTGAAATGACAGTAATTTCCAAGGACTGTTTGTAAAGACTACAAGAACCCATTTAGCAGCTGCTCAGAGTCAATACTTAAAGCCAAAAGCATTGCTTAAAAACATTGCTTGTGAAGAGGCTGAACAAATTTCCCCCTGTGTCATTTTTGGATATTTTTCTTTAGTGGCTATCATGGCATCCAATATGGATTTATTCCTCTTTCCTATCTTTCTAAACTGGCATTTGTGTGGGAAACTAGCTGTTTGCTTATATCTTCTTCAAAATACAGCCATGCTTATGGATGGCCATCAAGTCTGCTGCAATCCTTCTCTCTGATCAGTTATGCAGCAGTCTGTGACAAGTCTGTGAACTGTAAGGTGGCAACCTCCAGGAAAGAACAACTGCAAACAGCAGGGGAGGTGGCATTTAGAGGACAGCCATGTCTTGCTGCTGTCTAGCTGCCGATCCCTGGAAGGTGATGTTTCACAAGGTCATCCTCCAGTCAACAGAGGCTCTGCAAGCTAGGAGCTGAGATACTCCAGGTCTATCTCCTTCCACCCTCAATAGGAGCTTTATCAGCACAGCAAATATTTATTGCATTTGCCATTATCTTTTAAAACATTAAGTAGGAGTTCCTCCTTTCTCCCTTCCTTTTCCTCTTCCCTTTTCCCCTTCCCTTCCCTTCCCTTCCCTTCCCTTCCCTTCCCTTCCCTTCCCCTTTTTTATTTTTTTTAAAAAGTTATTTAATTTTATTAAATTTTTTTTTTCTTTCACAGTCATTCCCTACATCCCCACTTTTTAAGTTGTTCACAGATCTCTGCATCTTCATGATGGTTATATCCAGAAGGCTTATACTGTTTAAACAAATAGTTTAAGAGTCTGCTTAAAATTATTTCTTCTGTTTAATCTGTACTTTTCCAAAATATTTTAGAAGACCTTAGGGATTTTCTGCCCATTTTGTCTTTTTTAGGCTCAAGTCCCAGGCAGATTTGATAGACTGCCTCTCTCACTGCAGATGTACTTTGAACCACAGTTTTATTTGGAGGAGTGATGCATACCTTAACTCTGGAGCCTCCCAATGTGCATCTGCAGCTGACCTCCTCCACTGTATCTTATAAAACGTAGTTTTACTGGTTTAGGGGAAATAAAAACAGTCCAAAGTTAGTAACCCACATTTTTACCTGCCTCCAAGTCATGATTTCTATCTGCTGCAGAGGGTTTAAGCTCTTTCAAGCCTAAAATCTCATTAGGGCTGCAACGTATCTCTAAGAGATACTTCAATTCAGACATGTCTGGTATTTGCACTGTCATCTGCTAATGTTAGGATGGCAAACTCGTTTACACCACAAACATTGACGTCGAGATAAAGTACAGTTTTACTAAGCATTTGGTGAACGATGATGTTTCATGGCAGTCAGAGAACAGGAGACACCTGTGCTGTTAGAAAGTTAAAGGTAGTCACTTAAAGCCACACTTACTTAACATACCCTTAAATAGACATGTCTCAGGTGGAGATGAAAGTAGGCACTAAATAAGAAAATATATGTCTGAATTTGAAACACCTCTGATCAAGTTTTACATTCAACATGAGGAGATTTCAAAGAAAGCGAGGTTGGTGAGCCACAGTGTAGGATTTAGAAGTGGCCAGGATAATTTTTATTCCATCCTCATCTGTTTCTGCACGCCTTTTTTCCGCATTTGATTCAAACCACACATGGGCTGCCAGCCTGTCCTCTGCGCTCATTTGTTGTTAGCTCCTTAGCTAAGGAGTCACTGCCTCCCCTTTCCCCAGCAGCCAGACCCAGCTCCATTTGGTCCAGGATGTCCCTGGACAGCTGCTATCAGTCTCAAAGTCAAGTGTGGAAGGGTGGCCTTATGTCCTGCTGCGATCTGCAGAAGACCAGCACCAGGAGGCCTTGCTTTCTGCAGCCACCTCCTGAACTTCCCAAAGGAAAAAGGCTTGTGGCAGAGACTGCCAAGGCAGGGTTTTGAATGTACATGGCTTGTACCATATTACTAGTACACATTGGTTAACATGAGGTTAGGAGATGTATAATATGCTCAGTTCTTTATAGATACTGGATCATGCATACTCTGCTATTCCATAGTAAGTTGGGCTTCAGTCTTGTACTTTCAAAGCTACACTGAGCTCAGCCACAAGCGGGTACGCGTCTGTGGATCCCCTTAATAGGTGCTGCTAGGAATGAACCTATCTCCAGGTAAATGAGGCTACCCTGGGTGTAACCGTGGAGTCATTTATCTTTGTTAGAAGATAAAAAAAGGCAAAATGATTTGAGAAAGGGAAAGGAAAGTATGGCTGGTAACTGAACTCATGGTGCAACCAATAGTACAATGGCAACATTCAAGTTCCCTTTGCAATAAAAGAAAAAAAAAATGCTTATTTTGTCCATTAAAATATTTTGGCATGCTTGAGAAGGTGACCTAACACTCAGCTCTTCCAGGTTTTCTCTGGTTCTTTGTTTTTGGAGCTATGACAAGCAGCATCGTCTTGTTATGTTCCAGCCCACTGGTGTTTCTAAAGGGCGCAGCCTGGTTAGGAAGACAGCCTGTAATTGAAAAATTGGATTACTTACTTGTCACCAGAAATATTGTTCATAGCTGTTCTCCACAACATACTTCAACAACAAATGTAATAATAGTAACGAAACATTATTTGAGACTTTTATACTACCTTGAACATATACCCAAATAAGATGTGTGATGGTCCTGTCTGAAAACTTGACTAGAAATCAACTGGGACAGGGAACTTCACAGTTCTTTTTTTCAACATGAATTCTGGGACAAACAGTGAACAAATAGTCCTCATAATTTCATGCTGGTGTTTCTAATTACAAAAGCTCATCCCATAACTGTGTACTTCTGAGTTTCTCTTAAAATCTGCTGCTTGTTGCTTCTGACTATGCATGTAACCGAGATTGTAATTGTGCCATAGCATTGTTCAGTTTGGGAGGCTTCGAAGTCTTGTACATCTCTGTCTTCTGTAACAAAAAAATAACCAGAACATAAAGTTATTTTTTTTTTCTCCATCAACATAGCCTATTCAGGTAGCAGAGTTTTAAACAAGAATTGGAACATGATAGCAAATGCTACTGCTATTTGAAACTGCCTGTATTTGCTTTTTTTGTTATGTGCTTTCAATAACTGAAATTAGGTAGAGGATGAATACCAGCAGGTGTCCTAATTTAAATTAAAAGAAAAAAAAATCCATAAATGAATAATTAAAACAACCCCATGCATACACATGTGCTTCTAGGAAGATATCTAATATATTTGATGCAACTATTACCTTTCAGAAGTTGTGAAACATTTTTAGCTGCCAGTTATCCCTATTTCAGGTAGGCAAATAACAGCAGAAAATTAAGTGCAAGTGTTTTGATAGAGCAAAATGTCCTTTATATGTTAATGCAACTTCCAGAATGTTTGTGCAGTTTGAGTGCAATGCTTACTGGACAGCTGCTGTTAACTGAAATGGGCTGCAATAACAAGAGCTTAATAGTTAGCTTTGGTACGGGGAGACTTGCAGGAGCCAGGAACTTCCTGAGAGCACAAGTCAAAGGGGCAACATTTTAGATTTTTCTCCTAAATATAACTCTTTTGGGCAATCCTAGAAGTTAAAAAAGCATTAGATGTTGTCATTACAATTGTTGGAGTAAGAGTTATGTGAGAGGCTCCACCTTGAGCTCTCCTGCATTCTGGGGCCAGAGAGTAGAGGTAATGGGTGGGTGAGGCAGGGAATACACACACACATAGAATTGAGCAATGCAGAGTTTGGATAACCTAGCTAAAGTCTATCTTGATATGATCCCTAGGGATGGGGCTGGAGAGGTGAAAGAAAGTATGAGTTACATCAATATGGGATTTATCTAGACTCATTCCAGACTCTTGATTTTGGCTGCACATGACAAGCATGTGCAGCCCCTCTGGTCTCATGCTGTGATTTAGAGCTGTGTTATTGCCTCTTGTGAGGGTTGTCAGGGTTTTCACATGGGCAAGCTTTCCAGAAACTTGTGAAAGTTTCCCCCTTTTGTGTTTGAAACAATAAATCGCTGCTGCTTGTCTTCCACTGCAAGCTTGTCCTAGGACAAGCTTGATAAAAGATTGGATGAATAGAACAGGGGAAAACTCAGAATTATCTGAGTGGTTTGGTTTGTTGTCTCAGAAATAACCCAAATCCACTACATAGAATGATTTAAAAAGAAGCAAAAGGCTTAGCAGAAAACTTACAAGTGTTGTTTGTCCCTCTCCCATCAAATGCCCTGTAGTATCCTAAATGGGATGATTCCTGAGATGGTGGTTTGTAGCCCTCCTCTGAACTGGACATGTTCTCCCTCCCTAAGCTTGTCCTACCTTCCAGGAAACAGGAAATTCGAAAGAAGGTTTCCTTCAGCTTCTGCAATGACAGTGTATTGTCTAGTGATGTGGAAAATACAGGAACTGTATAAAAGTTAATACTAGTAATATCTTTTTTAAAATATGCATTTTAATTTATTCTTACATTCTCCTGTTCTCAGTGTACCTCAATTCCTGCCCATAATGAGAGATGCTGTGTGTAACTGCTGGGAAGAACAGTCCTGTTCCTGTACTTCTATTGCCTTTCTCTTCCCTACTGCAGGTTTTATTAGCTGGAGATGTTTACTGCTAGCAATATCTGATGCAAAGATTGCTGTACTGTGCTTAATGGTGGAGAACAGGCATTGCTTCTGTTCTAATGTATTTGTTCAAAGAAAGAAAAGGCACAGGAGTGTCATAAAGGACCTTCTGTTTCCAAAATCAGCTCAGAAGCACTCTGTGACCACTATACTGCTATAAATTCTCCCACAAACTCAACATGGGTTTCCACATCCTGGGATGTGAAAGATGCCAGGGGACAGTTTTCCCTCCCATTGGCAGCACTGCCAGCATAGCTGCACCATGGTGGTGTGGTTGTCCCCTCCTACAGGCACACATGCTTGTCCTTCTCCACTAGCACAGGGCCTGTTGTCATGCTTTTGATGGAGAACCTTTTCACTTTCCGCTCCCAGAGGTGGTGTTCATACCTTGGTATTATTCATGTAGTGACATAATTTTGGTGGTGGGTCTTGGGAGGTTCCTCCTTGGATACCTTGCCAAAGCTTTCATTGAAACTGGCTTCAGGCCTTCCTTGGAGGTACCCATCCCTTGCAGACCAGAGATAGGTTGTGTCTGGATTTGGAAATGAGGGCCACTGGGAAACGTGCAACACTGTGACAACTTCATGAGGAAGATCTTGGAAAGCCCCTCCTTGTAAGGGGATCTGTGAGAAGTGCAGTGAGGGAAAACAGGGGTCTTTCCTCCAGGAGGGTCATGGCTTACCTGCCTGGCTTACCTTCACTTAGCCACCTTGACAAAGACCAAATAACAACAAAGCCCTATTGATTTTGCTCTCCTCAGGTATTCTGATGCCTGTTCTGCCCATACCAGGAATCAACCCTACTTCTGATACACCCTAGTGCTGGCACTGGCATTTGGTGTAGCCTTTTTCAGCCAGCCCCCCCCCAAGAAGTTCCCTGGGTTCAACTCCTCATTCATGAAGAATGATGCCTGTCACAGTCCATCAGTTGTAGTGAGGTCACTAGCATCTCCTGAGAGCATGAGTAGACAGATAAAAAACCCTTCCATACTGAAGAGTGACTTATCTGTCCAAAGTACTTGGAATTCTGAGACACTGATTTGTAGAAATCAATAAATAGTGTATGAAATAGTGAAACTGTGAAATAGTAGAAACACACATGCTACCATCCTGTTCTCAGCACTCCCCTCATACCCCTGAGTAGATGAGACTTTGTACAAGTTGATCAGATTTTGTTGTCTTTGAGAACAAGTCACAGCTTCTCTAGGGCAGACTTCATGCCTTTCTCAGCCTCATGAGCTTACAAGAACTTTCACAGCCCTTTCTCTTCTGCCTCTTCTAGAGGCCTGATCATTACCCTTTGATCTCTGAATCCACAGCCTTAGAAAAACAGTGTCGCTGGGGCTGGGGCAGAGCCATCACATCTTCCAGGCTGTAAATCTAACTATTGTGTTTGAGCATTGCCTGTGATGCTTCTTATCGAGATCATTGTTCCACCCTTTCCTGTTTGGTTTCTTTCACAATTCCTTTTCAATGGGCTCCCTAGTAAAGAGCCCATCATAAACAAACACACAGAACTTTGCACAATGCAAAATAACATTGATTTCCCATTTTTCTTCTCCACGCCATAAAAAATGCACCCCAAATAAAATCCCAAAGGGATAGGAAAACATCTAAGAGTCATAGACTCGAGTGGCAAACCACTACCGGTGCACTACTGGTTCTCACCCCTCATCTAGTTTCCAGCTTTCCCAGGGTTTTCATGAGTGGCAGACCCCCCTCAACAAACCCTCCCCTCCAACCCTCCAGCAAGGTCTCATGATGATTCAGTGTCCTCTAGCGGTAAACGCGTGGCACAGGCACAGTAACAGCTGGAAGAGGGGATTCCTTTCTGCCTGGCTTCATGGAGGATCAGAGGAAAGTGGCCTTGGAGTAAACAATTTGGAGGAAGGAGGGAGTATTACATCTAAGTGTCGTCCAAGTAATTGGTATAATGTGTAGCACCTATAGGTGTTAGCCAAGTCATAGTCGTTGTCATTCGCTTTGGTTTTTGGTGTTAGACAAGTCAAAGAGGCTTCTGGAGGATGCTGCTTCAAGATACTCTTACAGGTGACCAAATCATCCAGAATTTTTCAGAGTTGTTTGCTGTGAACGACAGATATTTCCTAAGAGTAAAATTTACAGTTTTGCTTGGGCGAAAGAAAAAAGGGCTAAGACGCAATAGTGAGATGAAGTTCTCTCCATCCCTGCAGCTGGTTGGGAGCTGGGTGCATTGCACAGCAGCAGAAGCAGCAGTGCTCAAGAGGGCTAATGGACTGGCCCTAAAATCTCTCCCCCATCAACACTGGAAGTAGCCCACTCATTTTCGATGTTTTCAGCACATTGGCACAACTACTTCTTGTCACATCCCATAGACTTGCATTACTTTGAGTATTGAAGCAAAAAAATGCATTAAAAGTGTTTTTATTGATCTCTTTTCTAAGCTCTGTTGCATTTTCTTGCTTTCCCTCCTTCCCTTACTTCTATTCCCATCCTTCCAAATTCTTCTGAACTCTACTCTTGGATGCTGTTTCCTGACTTATGATTTAGTGATTTCAAATCCCTCCAGACTTGCTGTTTTCCATCTGGAGATGGACCCTGGCTAAGCGCATTTCAAGCGATGACATGAAGGCATGACTTGTTATTTTGGCATGGAGCACAAAGTCGATAGAGAGATCAGAAGATCAAATGGATCTCTGCATTAGGCTGGCTTCCTGGAAAAGATGATGCACTTTTAGTTCTGTTATCAACACGGGCTCCCAATTGAAAATATATCATAATGCTATCATTGAGGAATAATGATTCAGCTTCTCAAATAATGGAATGTTTATCCACACCAGAACACATCACTTTAGTGCCTGCAAAACCCCACAGAATATATTTCTGAGTTGCAAAAACACACATCAAATCTTTGACTGTAATCGTTCTCCCACAAATGGAAATCAAGCACTACCCAGTACTTTCTTAAAGCAGATGTAAAAGCATTTTTTATTTCCTGACTGCCTCCCCCGCCTTTTTCTGTCCCCAAAGGGGGCAAGGAAATCTCTTCAAAATGTCTGAGGTTTTTCAGATGACACTGGTTGGCTGGCTTTGTTTGCCGTACTGCAAGATTACTTTATTTCTGCTTCTGGTTGCACAACATTTTGCATCTGACAAACTGCTTTTGAATGTTTCCAACAAATTTTCTTACGAATCTACACTGTTTGGATAAAATGCACAGCTGGTTCTTGAGGTCATATAGATATCCAGACCTTCTCCCTACCTTGCTTTGTGTTCAGAAGTTACTAAGTTTGCTGAGAGCATCGTCTTTCTCTGGTCTCGGTGAAGTTTTCTTCCAAAGCAGAATCATTGGAGAAAACAGGTCTAAAGACTTTAAAGAGTGTTCTAAAGATTCAGCTAGAATGGAAGCAGCAGCTGCTGTCTTCTGGGAGAAACCCAGTCTGGGCTCTACAAGCAGGTGATGGTAAAATATCCCTGGTCTTACCACTTGCCTGGATCAAGCCACAGCCCTGGAAAGCCAGGTTTCCTGCATTCTGCCACTTAAGAATGCATTTGAGTAGATGCTGAACTTGTAATGCCATTGCCAGTGAAGCAATCACTCCATCACTGCCTTGGCAGTGGGCTGTAGAAGTTGACAGTCTGGCCCTTCTGCCCTACTCTGTCCCTTTCTCTTCCTCTCATGGCAGAAGCAGCTACTTCCCAGCCTCTCAAATGCAAAACCTAGCTTTGCCCTTGTGTGTGAATCAGTGGAGCTGATTCAGATGGCATGCTCTGCATTACTCATGCACAAGGTAATGGCAGGGCTCACATTGGCAGAAGGTAGTGATGTAGATTTAGGGCTCAGTGGGGGGTTTGTTTGATTGGAATTATTTTGTTTCAGATGCTCCTAGTTCCTAATAGACCTGGAAGCCCAAAAGAGTCGGGAGCAGCTGCTTCAAAGCTGAGTGAGCTGGGCTGTAGCACCCTGCCCTTTCCTTTAACTGCTGATTGGGCAAGAGGCAAGGCATTGTCTGTTGGGATACATAGCCAGATGGCCAAACATGCCGGTGGAAGAAGGTTCGATCTGCAGCCTTTCCACTGGCAAAGGCCTTGATTTTGATCTCTTCTGATTTTAGTGTAATTCCTAGAAACATTAATTTCTTGAGTTCTGACAGATTGTACCAAAACTGGCCAAAAACTGGTCCAGAAAACAGTAGGGTTTGCTGACAGAGAGATAAATTAAAATTACATAATCTTAATTTCCATGGGAACTCAAGCTAACATGAAAATCTTTATCCTGTCAGTCCACTCTCAGAAGTTAGAATATATAAAAGATAGTATGACTTGTGGAACTGCAGGCTGTGACTTTCAGCAGGTCTTTACACCCTCATGCTTCTCTATTATCTGCTGCTTGTTACCATCTCGTCGGACTCTTACCCCATGCCAGCAAAGCTGTCCTTATAGTCTCAGAGGGGACCAGTCTGCAGAGGAGTAGTTCCTTGGCCAGCTCACTTTGTGTACATCAGGATAGGTGGAAACTCAACAGAGATTTAAAAAAATGTATTACGTGACTGAAGTGTCTGGATCTGTATTTTGTATGCCCAAATCCTTTTGTTGTTGGACCAAAGCACCTTGAAATGAGATAGAATCTGCTGAGAAATTTTCCAGTGGATCCTGAATGAGAAATTCAGAGAACTATGAAATAGTTTGGGTTGGAAGGGACCTTAAAGATCATCTAGTTCCAACTTCCCATGTATAGTCAAGGACACCTTCTGCTAGACCACGTTGCTCAAAACCCCATCCAATCTGGTCTTGAATACTTTCAGGGAGGGCACATCCACAGGTTTTTCTGGGCAACATATTCAGTTATCTCACCATCCTCACAGTAAAGAACTAATTTCTAATAACTAATCTAAAACTACCCCCTTAGAGTTTAAAAACATTATGCCTTATCCTAGGGATACATAGGCAGTTCTCACTGAGTTGATGCACTCTTCCATGAACAGTACTGATGGATCACAGTTTTCATTTGGCATGAGTTTTTACTTCGGACTATGTAAAAAGTTTATGTTTGTGCTCTACATAGTTATGTAATGCAATCTAAATAATACTTTCTTGTTTTATCCTTTCAATCATCTATTTCCTGTACTGTAGAGGAGATGGACAAAAATTTGGCACACTACTGTGGTGTCATCTTTCTTCCTAAAGAGACAAGGTGATGTAGTGATACTGCATTCTCATCAATAGGAGTTTTGATAAAACATTCCACAGTTAGTTATTCAGTGAGTATGTGGATAAAGGTCAAGCCTAGTTGTGCAACTGGTTAAGAAAATATGGGTATGTTTTGACTGATGTTCTAAAAAACATGTGTTCATCTTACGCTGGTGGAGAAAAGAGTGAAGAAGATGAGACAAATCTTGAAGAAAATGGTTTATCAGACTGAGTGACTCACTAGTCAGAGGGACTGAACTAAGCCACCCAATACAATAGGACAACAGCATATTAAATACTGCATATGCATGTGGGAAGAGTAATTTGATTTGGAAATTATATGTAGTCAGTCAGGAAATCAGGTGTCATTGTGGCTAGATCAGGGCAAACATCTGGTACAGCAGATCAAAGGCAAACGCTATTTTGGGCTGAAGCAGAGTGCTGTTGAAAGTAATACGATAACATAATGTTTTGATCAATAATGTTTGGTAGGTTGTGATCAGTTTCAAATGCAGAAGTACAGCCAAAGAAAGGAAAGGACTAGAGGTGGTGGTGTTGAAGAGAAAGGTGGATGCTGAGGCCACGGCATGGATTGGCTTTCCCTGATACTGCTGTTTAATTGTGGGACACTTCCATCAAGGCACCTTTTGCTTGTTTGCTATAAGACTGGCACTGGAATTGCTTACTTATGGCAGGGGTAGACACTCCAGGACTAGAAATCGTTACCTCTGCCTCTGAACTGTGTTGCTAGTTCATCCACTTACATGGCTGGATCACCCAGATTTACATCCCCAAGCTGAAAATCTTTTATGGTGTCTGACAACTTTTCCTTGCACTAGAGCAAAATACTTTCTGTGTGCCAAAGCAACACCTGATTTGTTTTTCCCTTTAACCAGTTTGTAAAGGACAAGAGCAGACTGAAATATTCATTACTCTGGGTGTTTTCCAGACTTGTGGTTCTGTCAAAATTTTACCCACGATGGTCTCAGAGCATGGTCAAGAGCAGCAAGTATTTTTGTAAATTGTCTTAACAGAGGCTGGTGAATTTTATCATGAGGCAGTGGAGGAATGCAAGACCTAAGCAGTCTAAGAGGGATGTTGATAACTGCAGAGACCAGGAGAATTCCAAATCAAATCACTTGAGGAAATGCCATTATTAAACTTTATCTGATTGATTTAATGACAAGTAAAATATTCTGTATCTAGTGTGGCAAAATTCAATGCAGAATGAGGTGCAGGTGTTTATGCAACAGCAAAACAAAACCAGGGATCTGGGGGTTACAATTTGACACACCAAACACATGCCAGTTATATGCAGAGACAGAGTAGGAAGCTCCGTGAAGCATTGCCCTTCCTCTCTGCAGACTGTACACTAACTCGAACATTGAGATAGACTGCTTACCTATTCTCACATTCTATGGTCTTTCTGTGTAAAGATTATTCTGCTATTTTAAAGGCCACATGTGGTTCTGGATCATATGAGCAAAATGTGGAACAGAAAATGCAGACAAATTAGATGGAAAACAGAGACAGGCAAAAGAATGTTTAGAAAACAGACCCTATGAAAAAGGCTGGGGAGAATATATGGTTCTTCGGGCTGCATTGTTTTAAGAAAGCTGAAAGAGGAAGAAAAGTAAAACGGAGAGCGACCATTTAAAGGAATTACATTGAATATTTAACTTAGGTAGTACATGTCTCAGAATTTCTTACTGCAAAACCTATCTCATGTTTGATGTTGTTTAACTGTCTAGGGCACCTGTTTCAGAAGGGCCTATCATCCTGAAATAGCATCTGTGAGGGAGGACAGCTCTGCTGCTGTTGATGACATGGCCCCTGTACTTACTTCCAGAGAACTGCTCTGAGGTTCTAAGTGAGGTTCTGGGACCTTGGATTGAACAAGGCAGGTCCTGTGGTTTCTGGCAGCACATGGCATCTAGTACCCAGGACAAGGAAATAAACAGTGGATTTCATAGTGTTGTGCCATATTGCTGCATCAATAGGAATACCAATAGCAATAAATAGCTATACTCTTTAGCAAGAGGCTCTACCCAACAAGGTGATGTCAACAAAGACTGGGCAAAGAGAGACTGACTTATGGGGTAGTCTCTTCAAAGATTCTTCCCAGGCTCCTTTGTGCAGTGAAGTCTAAAAATTCACGAGGACATGTGAAATCTAAAGGGATTATCTTGGCAATTACATGCTGTTTCAGGACTGTT
>VWYK01084958.1:0-14647 GCA_013399775.1 Semnornis frantzii | reverse complement strand
TTGCACAAAAATACAAAATACAGAAAGTTCCTCTCTCAACAAAATGACACAATTTGCTTTGCAGATTTCCCTGACTGCGGATATTTATCATTCAAAGGTATCTCAGAGCTCTATTTCCTAGAAATATTTATACTACTTTTTTTGCTTAGTGCAGATGGAAGGAAAGGTGAGAAAGGGAGCTTAGAGGCAAAATAATACAGAATAAGATACACAATCTAATCAAGTGTCTAAAGTACATGGATATTAATTTTGTCTGCTGGTCTTTCCTAAATAATTCTCAGTGCTTCTTGTGTTTTGTTTGTAAGTCTCCTTCCTCTGTTGCCTGAATTCCAGAGGTTCAAGTGGAGACAGAAAAATACTTGTGAATATAATTTCAAATAGAGCTAAAATAAGTATTTTTTTTTCCAGTGGAGCACAAATATCAGCCATCTCCAGTCTGACTTTTAACATGAAAAAATCCACATCTTATCAAACTTCGAGAAGCTGCTGTTGAAGGAGTCAGTCTGTATCTGCTCCATCCCCCAAAATCCAGATGTTTGTCAGCTGCCCCCTGTCTCCTGCANCCCCACTTGGCTACAACTTCCCTTCAGGTAGCTGCAGAGAGCAATGAGGTCTGCTCTGAGCCTCCTCTTCTGCAGGCTGCATACCCCCAGCACCCTCAGCCTCACCTCACAGGGCTGCACTCCAGGCCCCTCACCAGCTTTGGTGCCCTTCTCTGGACACATTCCAGTACCTCAACATCTTTCTTAAACTGAGGGGCCCAGAACTGGACACAGGACTCAAGGTGTGGCCTGAGCAGTGCTGAGTACAAGGGCAGAATGACTTCTCTGGTCCTGCTGGCCACACTATTGCTGATCCAGGCCAGGATGCCATTGGCCTTCTTGGCTACCTGGGCACACTGCTGGCTCATGTTCAGCTGTCGACCAGTATCCCCAGGTGCCTGTCTGGCTGCTCTCCAGTCACTCTGTCCCCAGCCTGTACTGCTGCATGGGGTTGTTGTGGCCAAAGTGTAGAACCTGGCACTTGGTCTTGCATGGCATTGGACTGTGCCCATCTGCCCAAGTCCCTCTGCAGAGCCCTCCTGCCCTCTAACAGATGGACATATGCTCCCAACTTGGTGTCATCTGCAAACTTACTGAAGGTGGACTCAATCCCCTCATCCAGATCATCAACGAAGATATTAAACAGGACATTGGCTTCGGTCTTTCAAGACTTTAGCTTCAGTCTCTGTGGTCAAAATCACAACTGGCTAACGAGCCATTTCCATCAATGTTAGAAATGCACTGTGCCCTCAACAAACACATTTGAAAGAAAGGCATTAATCAAATATTTAGTTGCTGAGGATGGGACTGACCTTACTGAACAAAACACCCCAAAAGCCATCAAATTATTAGTGACTGCAAGCTACAGCTTGAGAAGCTTCCCTGGATCCTGAGGGGCAGAGAATGTCAGCACCTTGTGCCAGGTCTTTCAAGACAAATGTTTAATTGCCTTCAGGAGATTTCTAGGTTTGCTCTAATAAGAGCCTGGTTGGTGTGGGCAGTGCAAAGGTACTGAGCTAAGGACAGCCAAGGCTCTACACAAAAGTCTGAAGAGTGGTCAGTGATGGTAGCTGTCCCCAAAGGCCTGATCTTCTGGAAGAAAACACTCAGCATTTTTAAAAAAATTATTTATCTCAGGCTGAGTCCCTGAGAACATGAGTAGGTTCTGGCAGTTCATTTTTGCAAGTGAGGGGTTTTTTTTGGATGCCAGCTCAGCATTGTGCTGAACATAAAAAATAGCATCATGCACTGCCCTTTAAGGTTTGTTATTTTCCCCCTTTATTTATTTCCAGGGGGTGGGGTGACCAGAGGAGTGTTCTAGACCTGCAGCTTCTGTGTGACCAGAAAATTTTCATTCTTTTGTTATTTAGACTTCTGACTTATCTCCTAACTTAACACCTTCTTATATCCATTCCCACTCCCAACAGTTTGCAGATAAATAAAAAATGTTACTGAGCGATTTGCTTTGAACATGTTCCTTATTTTCTCTTTTTAATATATCTTTTCTTTTTTTCTTTGCATGCTTGCAAATTCTACAGCTCAGCATGTCCTCCTGTTGTCCTTGTTTCTGATGTTAAAAAACTTGTTCCATCCCTTTGCAAGTGACTATCTTCTATCAGCCTACAAACAACAAAAGAGGCTTTAAAGATAAAAGGGAGCGGAAGCCAGATTTGCTTTTTAATAGTCTAGGGACTGGACACCATCCCTCAGAACAGTGGAGTTTGAGTGCAAAAGCCTAGACTGAATTAAGCTCACAAATGCATTGTCTTGTTCCTACAGGACAGCCCCAGGTGGATTTCCAGCACTGGTTTGTGGGCTAAAGAGATATCTAAAAACCCCTTATCAACACCTGATCTGGAATCAATATATTATTCTTTCCTGTCCCTGTTTTCCACTTTCATAGAAGTATGAAATCAACCAGTATCATAGAATCAACCAGGTTGGAAGAGACCTCCATCATCACCTAGTCCAACCATCACCCAGCCCTAGCCAATCAACCAGACCATGGCACTAAGTGCCCCATCCAGGCTTTTCTTGAACACCACCAGCGACTATGACTCCACCTCCCTGGGCAGCCCATTCCAATGCCAATCACTCTCTGTCAAGAACTTCCTCCTAACGCCCAGCCTAGACCTCCCCTGGCACAACTTGAGACTACATCCCCGTGTTCTGTTGCTGGTTGCCTGGGAGAAGAGCCCAACCCCACCTGACTACAACCTCCCCTCAGGTAGCTGTAGAGAACAGCTGTAGAGAGCAAGCTGTAGAGTCTGCCCTGAGCCTCCTCTTCTGCAGGCTGCACACCCCCACCTCCCTCAGTTTCTCCTCACAGGGCTGTGCTCCAGGCCCCTCATCAGCCTTGCTGCCCTTCTCTGGACACATTCCACTACCTGAACATATTCCACTACCTGAACATCTCTCTTGAATTGAAGGGCCCAGAACTGGACACAGGACTCAAGGTGTGGCCTGAGCAGTGCTGAGTACAACAGGGGCAGAAGGACCTCCCTTGTCTTGCTGGCCACACTGTTCCTGATAAAGGCCAGGATGCCACTGCTGCTTTTAGCCTGACAATATTGTAAGTTTTGAAGCCACTTCTGCAGAGGTTCTGCATACTATGTCCCAATTTGTCAGAAACAGACTTCCTAGAATGTCCTCTTTTTAGAGAGCTGCTAGGGCCACCTATGCTCACATGAACTCCTTCAACATTGGCTCTTCTTTCTTCACAGATGTGCTTCCTTAGAAAGCTGGGGGTTTGCTTAGCACAAGATGCACTCTAACAAATCTGCTCCATCATGATAGAAACAGGAGATTTTATTTGGATTTCAACTGTAGATACTGTGAATTGCAGAACAGCTCATGACATCACTTTAACAAAAATAGTCTTGCACTGCCAGATTTATGAGAGAAGGCCCCTCTGAAATGATATTTTCACCTACCTTTGTGCTCACACAAAATATCATCTCTCCTGCCAACGGTGGTGACTTCCACACAACGCAAAATCTAATGGGGAGCTTTTGATAGTTGGCTCAGAAAGACATTTTCCATTAAAATTACACCAAACACCTGCAGTCAAGGAGTAAGACAAATGTTCTGTTCATCAACTACAAGGCTTCTAATGCTTACAGTGTGAACTATATTACAAAAATCCTTGTACTAGTCATGTTTACTTCAATTAAACATTCCCCTAAAAATATGCTTTCTAGGTACGCAATCCATTGGGGTGTTCTGCTGTGGGGTGGGGAATTTCTTTTTTGTGGGGGGGGTTGGTGGAGGGTGATGTGAGGCAGTATTTTTTCAGGTCAGGGAGATGTGTGTAGAAAACAACAGCACTGAGAGCTGCCTAGCTCCACTTGGTCGGAGAAAACATGTTGTGTTAAAGCAGGAAGGCTTGTCAGGGAGATGAAAGAGCCCCAGCTCGTGTTCCGTTTCAGCCAGTTAGAGAGTACAGCAGAAACCTCAGGGCAAATGGTTTCATTAAACATTAATTTGTGAAGCGCTTCAAAGTTAAGGTTGAGGTATGCTTCTGTATAAGGCATAATATTATTCATCATTTAAAAAAAAAAAAAATCTGTTTTGGATGCAATTAAGGAATGATCCTAAGGCTCTCAGCAGTGATTCAACGGAATTTGGGGAGGTCTTGCATCATTTAATGCAAACATACCATGGAGGAACTCTGCACGCTCTCCCTTCTAATTTGTAAGAGTTTGTGCAAAGGTTGTGCAGGGTTTAAAGTACAGGCTTTGATTCAGCATCTCAAGCTTATCAAAGTGCCTTAGCTTCTAGAACGCAGCTAGAAGTTGTTTACATTTATTCATAGTGTGGTGAAGATTGGACAAATGGTAACATTCACAGCAAGAATAGTTAAGAAGTTTAGCACAGGACGGGTTTTATCCTCCAGCTCCTTCCTCGGGAGTGAGACAAAGCTGCTGCTGTTGCACCAAGTAAGGACAGTGATGAGAACCTCTTTTCAAAAAGTGCCCAGTGAGTGAAGGTCTAAAGGGCTGCAATCCCAGAAAGGATGGCAGTGTGCAAGCCAGTACTCCAAAGCAGAGCACCTGTCCCCAGTGCTTCTCCTGGCAAAGGTGTTGGCTGGGTGGCACAGTCCTGACTGGCAATTTAGGCCAAAGCCCACCTGTGAGGTGGCTGGGACATTAGGTCAGCAGACGAGGGCTGAAATGATCTGCTTGTACCCTTTGGGCTTTACAGGTAGCGCTATATCAGTGCCAATGAATAAGCCCTGCAAACAGCAGCACACTGTCAACGCTTAAGGTAAAAAAAAAATCACAATATTGTCAGCCCTAAAGGTAAAAAACGTTAAATCTATGCTTAAAAAGTCTTATTTTTTCCAATACTCAGGACTATCTGGACCAGTTATGATTCTGCACACAAGCTGTATTGATAAAACACTGTCTAGCCCACTTCTCCATCCCCTTATTGAGCCTCAGATGGATGGCTGAAAAGCAGGAGGATCTTGTGGAGGACGAGAAAGAGGTGGCTGCACAAGAAAAACAATCAGTATGGGGTCAGTGCCAGTGGCAGGCACTACCTGGTTAGGACTGTGCATTGACACCAATGCCTCACTCGCCCGAGGTGTGTCCGCTACTGTGGGGGTACCTTCACAGTTCGCCTTGCTGCTTGTGCTTTGGCACCGAGGTTGTCGCTACTGCTTCCACCACCGCTGTGAACTCAGCAGGAATGCACAGACCAGCACTGCCGTTTGCTCTGGCTGGCGACCCTTTGCAGAACCAGCATAAACGCAGAGTAGGGAGAGCACAACAGTGCCGCTGCCTGCTGCTGTAAACTTAAAGTGAATTGGAAAACGATTTGCGGGGGAGGGAGCGGCACTGCTTGTAGCTGCTGCCATCACATGCATGCTACCGTCACTGGGGAAGAGGTAGTACGGAGTACCTGGTTGCACCACCGGTGCCACGCCGGAAAGGGGAGTGGCTGTGCCAAGCAGGCTACTTGCATCGCCACTGCCATCAGCGCGCCAAAAAGGGCAGAGCAGCCTCCGCCTTGTGCCCTCCTGCGTTACTTATGAGGGAGGAGTAGGAAGTTGGAGATTGTCTCTGGATCTCCTTTGCGGCAGCCCCTGAAAACTGCAAGTTACAATCCAATTGTGGAACCACATGGCATAAATCCAATCGGAATGGAACCTGTCGAAGTCCAAGCGTGTACAGACAGAGCTTCCATGAGGCAGATCTTGAGTGGCACTGCCTTACCAGCGCAGGGAAAGTCGCACTGCTGCCCCGTTTCAGGGAACGGCAGCAGTTTATGGCAAAGGTAGGCTTGTTCCAGCTCGGGGCTAGTTTTATTTCATGGATCCAGGCTCAGGATGCATTATCATATTTCATGCATGTCAGGTTCTGAAAATGCATTAGCAGGTTCAGCATCACAGTGACTGCACGTGCAGGCAGCTTTTCCCCCCTGTAACTTCTCCAGGTCTTCGTGTCCTGTGGCAGCAATGGGTCATCTCCTTAGTTATGACTTCCCCTGATCACTTCCTCTATTCTGGTGACAGATTTTCCTGCTGTGGAGGTGGCTTTCATCCATCTCGTAATGGCTTCCCAGAGCCTGCCATCAAGCACTGAGAAGTGTTTGGTTGTTTATACTGCACTTCTGACATATATGAGCCCTTCTGCACCTTCTCCAGACAGCAGTCCCAACTCTCTTGGGACTTGTACAACAGATGCTGCACTCAGCCATCACCATGGCCCTTTGCTGGCCTGGCTCCCGTAACTCCATGTACCGACAAAGGCTAGAACTGGACCCTGCACTCCACATGTGACCTGAGCAAAAAGGGTCACCTCCCTTCAGCTGGTAGCAACACTCTTCCTAGCACAACTCGGGAGAGTGCAGGCTGGCTCATGGTCAGCTTGTTACCCACCATGATCCCCACCACCTTTTCAGAACTTGTCTGCATACAAGCCTCCCCTTCAAAAGGGGTCATGCTCAGCACCCAGGCACTGCTCATGGAGGTTTCTTCGACACCACACCCTCACTTCACCCTGCTGTAAACCACAATGCTGGGAGGAGGCGCAGCCCAGCTCATGGGTCAGGACTGACTCAGCAGCAGCGAGAGAAAACAAAACTCTTTAGTAGACAGGAACAAGGTCATCAAGTTCCAAAGACTAGCAGAGGTATTTTTATGATAAATGCTTCTCTATAAACCATTTTGCAAGAGCTTCTAGGAAGTTGGAAGTGGTAGATAAAAAACATTTGCCCAGATCTTACAATGCAGAAAGCAGTAAGAGCACAAAAGAGCATGCCAGTCAAAGTTCTTCCCCAGAATGTGGCAGAGTGCTTCCCTGCAGCACTGTGATCAAGGCCACATCTCCACAGCCAAGCCTGCAAAAGCATTGATGTAGCACCGTAGCCTGCAGAAAGATTATAGTCTTTTATTGATTTGTTTTACAGATTCAAATTTAACTTTCAATAATAAAGTTCCATAAATTGATTTCCTAATCATAAAAACTTGTTTTACACAGTATGTACAGGTACCCAGAGACTAGAGCCATACAGCACATCACGGCTATGCCACAGACCTTCACAGAGAAGAAGCTGGGGAGAGGGGCTGACTGCCATGCCATACATTCAGAGACCGAGATGTGGATATGCATGGTGCATTTGGCACAGCTCACCCAAGATTGCCCACACAGGGACAGTAAAATAATCCCAACTAAGTGATAGTGGGGATTAGTTCAACTACATTAATTCCAGGAGGAACACTTAATTCACAGTTAAACTAGTCATCAGAAGATTTGATTTAGTTGAATCAAATGCAGCTGAACTAATCATTTTAGTGTCATTAAGCATCCCTCTACAGACAAATCTAAGAGCTTGAGATCTGTCTCCAACGTAAACCAAATCATTTTAGTTGAGATATGCAGAAATTTGAGGACTGAGGGGAGCTCAGGTTTTAGAAGTATTCTTTGGCAGTTTGATACAAATATAAAAAATAGATTACTTTGGAGGACTAAACTACACTTTCTCCATTTTATATCTTTACTGCCAGCACCAGAGCTGCTTCAGTGACACAGTAACACTTACAGATGGTAACTTAAACACAGCCTTAATTTTCAAATGAAATAAAATTCGTATTACAGATAAACTTCAAGACTCAAGATACCCTCCACCACAAAAAGAGAAACTGAACATTCAGTTAGAAAACTTTCCTATGGCAAAGACAAAACCTAGGACACATTGCAGGATTGCTCATCTTCTCTGCAACAGAGTAACTGGCAAACATCGTAGAACAGTCTGCAAAAGGCAGCCAACTGTACTCTCAGCATTCCAGAGCCTATGAATTGTTATTTTACATGAAAATCATTAGTTAACTGATTAAATGTCCCTTTCTCTTTTATGAGATAGACCACGGCTCTCACCTGTAACTGCAATCTGATCTCAGTGTGACAAAAACCTGTTAAGACTTAAACCTGCAGTTAAGACTCGATGCAATCTGATTTAAAACATTACAGCAAGCTACAACAGTTCAAATACAGTTTCACAAAGAAACAGACCTTCATTTAAAATCTGGCAATTCCCTTTTAAAAGCAGTTGCTCTCTCTTCTACTGACAAGCCTATCCTGAAGGAAAGATTCATTTTGAAGGCTGGATGGAGGGGAAAAAAAACACCCAGGAAACACTTCCAGAATGAAGTGCTGAAGTTCTACAGCCTGCAGGGCAGGAGGGTGCAATATTAATGCTTGTCTCCAGTAACAAAGCTCTACTGACATGGCTTTGTCCAACTGCTGCTATGAAGACTGTTAATGTCAAATTACCCCCAGGTACAGGAATGTAACTCAAGCAGGGCATTCCATAATGACCATTTAACTAATAGCTCTGTTTAGTGATCTGTTTTGAGACACTGGAATTCAGCCCCCTTTGACTTCCTTTGTCTGCTGTAGCCTCCCAGTCACACTTCTAATATGCAGTTGGAAACTCAAGAAAAAGTTCAAGCAGACTCCTCTGTTGGGGGCCATGAGCACAAGCAAGTCCCATAAGTAATGGAAGTGGATCTAGTCCCTTTTCATATTTTTCAGCAAGTGATGCCAGTCTCAGCCAGCTTGTGCCCTTGAGAATTTTACCAAGAAAGAGGTATACAAACTGCACTGCTTATGTTTATTCCCTAGGGAAAACTGACCTGGTGCTAAGTAGTTGCATTCAGGCTGTAGGAATACTTGGACTTTACTCTTTAAAGCAAAAGAGAGGATAGGTAGTGCTACACTGGCTGCCTAAAACCCTCTTACCATAGAAATGTCCATTTCTTTCTAAGGAACCTTCTCAGTCTTTCTGGAGCTTGATAGCTACTGCTGGCTCCATCATTACAGTAGCAGTCACTATTTTTGGCAGAACTGACCCCTCTGGAATTCACATTACATAGTAAACATCTGAATACAGCTCTGAAATGCCTGGACCACAAATAATTCAGAAACAAACTGGCATGAGTGATCCCTTGAACTTCAGGACTTTCAGGGCATGGAGCCCTTATTTATGTTGTCCGGGAGGTTTTGTAAAAATGAATTCTTGCATGGTTTGTTCACCTGGACACACAAGTGAGTCAAAGTCAGCTCTGAAGAGCTTTGCTTGCAATACTTGTCTGTTTCATCAAGCAATCTGTGCATTTCCCCCTCCCCATAGATTCTCACGCATTCACACAGACTCTCTAGAAAGGTAAGACACTTTATTGAATTTGTTGATAAATTAAGAAAGGACTATGAACCAGACTTATGGGTCACAGGTGCTTGTAAACAGACGTCAACTCCTTCCCACAGAAAACCTGACTGCATGTGCTCAGCCAGAAGTCACTTTCCCCAGCGTTGCTCACAGGATGCATAGTGATGGAGGGCAGAGAAAAAGTCTTCATAGCTGATGTTCAGGTGGGAAGGCAAAGAACTGAGAAAGCAAGTTAAAAAAAGTTTAAAGGACCTTTTATAAACATCACATGATTAGTATGGCCAATCAGGAACATCACAACTTAAAGCAGGTCATTCACTGAGTAATCTCGTGAAGCTGTTCTCACTCAGCTCTCAGTAACTAAACCAAACTTGTCACCCCCAAAACCAAAACCAATCCATTAGATTACCAAGAGCACTTCAGACTAGAGAGGAAGCTGGAGAAGCACAGGTCTGCCCAGACATGGTAGTGTCCCATAAATGTGCTCAGGCTCAATACAGCAACTCAGTCAGTTCAGTTATAACCCAAGTTCTAAAGTACTCTAGGGGCATGATCATTTCACATGATCCTGCTCCTCCTTAGATCCTGTTAGAAACCTGTGAGCCACTCAAAACGCACATAATGAACATGAGCAGAACTGAAACTGCACCACAGACTAGATGGTGGCAGAAGTTGTTCCTTAAATTTGAGGAGTGAAGCCTGCTGCTGCCTAATCATAGCTGAAGCAGCAGCAAAGGATGTTTCACAGCCTCCATTCATTTTTCAAATATCCCCAGATCAATCTCCAGACACCTTTATTTAGGCAGATCTCTTCTCATGGCTATTTCCATAAGGCAGGTCACAAAGACTTGGTTAGTTACACATTATTCCAACTTGCTCCACTGTATTTACAGACAACTCACATGATCTCTGTCAGTCTGATGTGCCATGGAAGGAATCCTAACGTGCTGTCCACAGGACCAAACTTCAAGACTAAATCAGGATCAGGAAATCCATTGGTACCTGTAGGAACAAGTTAAAGTCGGTTTTACTAATCACCAGAAGATGTTTTAATTCTAAAACCTAGAGTTTCAGCTTTCTTTTATTAAATGCACATTTTTAAGTCAAGTGATACACCACACCTGAGGACAAGTTAACAACTAAAAGCCCATGAGGACAGGCTGGTCTTGCACTACCTGACCAGGACCAACTATGCAGCAGCTCAGGCAGCCCACACAGGCCCAGCTGGACTGCTGCTTTACGTCAGGTAGCTTTCAAAGGCTTGGTAAGGAAGCGATAGGAGCAGTTCTATTATTGTGAATAAAAGCAAACCTTAACACTGCTGTTTAGACTGACTTGTTCTAGCTATGACTGGCCAACTTGATTCTAGTAGCACAGAACATGCTGTACCCTGACCCACACCTACTACAGTCCTAACTCAACTATGTGGAGTTGCAGTCAAGCAGAAGAAAAGGGCTATTAAAAAAAAAACCCAAACAACCCACACTTGGGGAGATTCCACTGACACACAACTTGGTACCACAGACCCTCAAGAAAACGAGTTGTTAAAAACACCCTGTCAGATTAATTCTCTCACTACAGAGATAGACAATTTTAACAACTCTTACCAGGAAAACTTGAAATTGTTACAGGTAACAGCTTTCTGGTTAGATGAGCGAGAAGCACGATAGGGATACTGGCCTACTCTAAAAACAGACAATATGACCCATTCCTGGGCTGGACAACACTGAAGGACATCCCACTAGTGAGAGAATCCTACTCATCTGAGGTTGAAGACAATGAGTGGTCAAATGACACTGTCACTTCCATAACCTTCTGCCACGCCTGAGCTGCTCCAGGCTGAAACCGGCAGATAGGCAATGAGCAGTTTTATTCCAGCTTACCAGGGAAACTATTAGAGCAACACATGAAAACCAGTATAGTACCCAAAAGGATACCCAAGAAGGGAAGCTCTTCTTCATGCACCTACCTAGCTCATCTGAAAAGCATTCCAGCAGTCATAACCCTACTTTGCTATAATGCTGCAATTAGATTACGGCCTGCGTCTTGTTACCCCTTCCATCATCCATTAATTCTACAAGTTAACTGCAAAAATGCACTGCACAATGCCTGCTTTTAGCACTTTAACACTGCCTATTTGCTGTGGAATTCAGGTGTTATTTCTCCATTCTTTTCTCACTTGTTTACAAAACAAAAACCCAAAGCAGTCGATCTAAATTTAGATTTAATTGTAGAGGAACCATGGGAATAACAGAATAGGAAACTAAGGTCCTGTCATATTTCACTCCACACAGGTTTTTAAACTGAACCTGGAGATAAGGAGTTCACATCCTCCCTCCCCAGTGCATTATCAGAATAGTAATCCTTTTACCAGAGGCAAAGAAGCTATTTTCACAAGCATGTGCATTTCTGAAGTATTTAGATATGAGTGCCTTGTGCCATAGTCCAAATCTTATCTCCAAGTTAAGGAAAAAAAAAAAAAAGACAAAGCAAAAGCCACTTGTGTTGAGAAACTAGTATGTTAGTATGAGAGAGCTGTGCAGGGAAGCAGTGAATACTTAGAAGTGGGGACTCTGGAGGAAGTGGACAGCTTTACTCATCAGCTGATTCAGTAGCTGAGTACTCCTCAGCTGGCCAGTTCAGCAGCAGGATCTTCAGCACTGGAATGGCTTTTCCAACAGGGAAAGACCAACAGAGAGCCCAGTTAATGCTAACATTTCCTTCTGGTTCCTATCTGAAGGAAAATGAAAATGTACAGTGTAGTATTACTGACAGAACAGCATATGCAAAACACTGCTGTGCTTTCCACTCTGCACCCAGTCCTCTACTTCACACATCAATGCTACAGATACTCTACACATGAAGAGTCCCTGAGAGCTGCTAGCACTCTTCCAACTTTAGCATACATTACATAGAAGCATTTGGAAGTAGACTCCAAAAGAGACAAAAAGGACTTAGACGGGACAGGACATCCTGTCAAGGGACAGCAATGTAGCAATATCTGTTCTAGGTTGGGAGCCCTGCAAGGACAGCATGAAGGAATTTGTAGGGCTGACAGCACTACCTTTGGCTTCTCCTTGTATATTTTGTAGGGCAACTTGAACAGCCTTAATTGACAGCCAACATCTTTGCCTGGAAGGTCGATGGCAAGTAGAGATAACATTCTAATGCAGCTGGTACCTACTTTTCCAAAACCAGAACTGGTTAGCTGAGGCATTGCTCAGAAGAAAGTACTCTTACACTGGAGAAAACTACAGCTGTAAGAATTAGAGAATCTGATTCTGATCAAGAACCAGAAAAGCTACATGACAGGCTAGAAGCATACCCTGTTTGGACTAGACTTCAATAACTGCATCCTAAGTAAGACCAGAAAGTTTTAAAGCTACAACAATTATTTAAATCAAAATGTAAAACCCCAGAAACTTATGGCAGTCATCATAAGCACAGACTCTAAAAATGCAGTACTGAAGGTCTGGTTTCCCTAAGTCACTAAACTTAGATCAGTAACTTACAGGTGTTCACACTCATTACCTTTTCATTAAGGATGTACAGAAACTGTATTTGCCTGCCAACTAAAATAAGTACTTTTGTAAGCTGTTGCTAAGTATTTACCTCCAATTGTCCTAAATTTTGAAGCCAAACATATTAATAAGGACTAATCATAGATACTATCTTTGGTTATTAGCCACAGATTAAGCCAACCATTAAAGTTTTGAGAGTTATGAGGTCTGAAGTTTCTCTTTCTGTGCTCAGATAGCATACACGTCTTGAACAATGTATCTGCTCAGTTTTAGATGCACTTTTAACATATTCAGGCACTTAAATGCACAGACAGAAGATCACAATCAAGTGTTTGAGGAGCTCCGGCTAAACGCCACTGGCCAAAATACACACCAACTGTTACCAGTTCTTCACAAAATCAGTGGCTGTTTTAAAGAAGCCATTTCCTTAAATTGCCTTTGAGGTATAACAGGACAGATGCCCGAGTGACCTCTTCAGGTTTAATAATTCTGTTAGTGTGATGATATCATGCAGCAGACTGAGAAGAGGGATAGAATTCAGTTTGAAACTAAGATCAAAGTGTCCAAATTGCCAGTAGTCAATCAGCAGAGCAATTCAGCTGTCCATCCCCCACTTGAAAAAAAAACCACTCTGAAGTCCAGTTAAGGGGAGCCACAATGTGCTGCAGACATCCAAGCTGAAGTGTGCAACATAAAACCTGAACACTGTCAAGCTAACTACAGCTACAATTAACATGCATGGAACACTTAGGAAAGCTGAGTAACTGTTCCAGCTCCATTGCACCACAGGTGAAGCGGAGGCTTGCTCTAAACTACCCTCCCAGGTGAGAGATTAGGGCAGCCCTGCCCTTTTCATGGCATGCACCTCAGTGCAGAGTCAGTAATCCATGAGAGTTAGTCATGAAGATACACAGCAGCAGATCAGTAAGTGTTCCGCCACTTGCACTCAGGAAGATAATTAGGCAGCAGTAACAGCTCTGATGACTGTAACTAGAGCTGGGAAAGACCTGCTCACATCCAGGTTTGCAGCATGCTAACTTGCTACAAGTAAACTTAAGTCTGGTTTCAGGTGATTCTAACACTACTTTTCTAAAAGTTCATCACAGAACATTACACAGAAGTTGTAAGCTCTGCAGAGCTAAGAATCTCCAACTCATCTTAAGATTTCTCTTTTTGCCTTAAACAAAAAACTCAAAAAGGAATCAACTAGTAAGAAAATTTTAGCAGAAGACTGATAGCAATAATCACAGCTTCTCCTGACAAGCTAAGCAGCAAGATGCGTGCATTCTAAGCAAAAAGCATACTACAAACTAAATCTCCCATCATGAACAGAGAATTCTTCCCCTCCCTCCTCCCCTCAAGACCATGTAATACTTACTACTTAGTAAGTTGTCTAACACATTCACATCTAGGTCTGTGTATCTTCTTTGCTGCTGTGCTACCAACTGACAAAAGTTCTGAGCAGCTTTTACTATGCCTGCTTTTCCATCTTCTGGAGACAGCACCTTCAATGTAGATTGGCAATTTAAAACTGAAAGCACAAAACACAGTTTAAAAGCAACAGAAATATGGCTGGCTTGAAAGTGCTTTAGATATTCATAGGCTATGACTGAATAACTTGTAGTTTACTTGGCCTATTATACAATTAGTCATACCTCATCCATCTCTTACACAGGTGGGTAGCAGACTCTTGGATTTGCCATATTACTGAATGCATGTTTAAGCTGACTACTGTGAGGAGTGTTGTGAAAAGTGGTTTAATTAATGTCACTCTTGAAACAGTCATCCAGAGTATTTACACTGGTTCTTGTACTGCCAGGCATAGCAGCAAGAAGCAGGTGCCCAGACAGTAACGTGGTGGGGATGGAAGCAGTGCAGAAAGATGCAGCCCAAGGAAGAAAAAAAAAAAAA
>VWYK01084938.1:242-10987 GCA_013399775.1 Semnornis frantzii | reverse complement strand
ATTAGATGCAGAAAAGGGCACAAAGCTGTTCAAAACTTCTGCTCAAGGACAAATTAAAAAGAGTTGGGTCCTTTGCTCTGGAAAATAAATGATTGAGAAAAATATAAAGGAGTTTTATAAAATCTTAACAAACAAGGACAAGGTGAAGCGTTAATAATTGCTCCCTGTTTCTCATTACATTATTTTTAGGAAGCATCCAAAGAACTTATCAAACACTAGGTTTAAAGCAAACAAAGGCAAGCAGATTTTCACACAGCACATAATTAAATTGTGGACTTCACTGGCAAAGGATGTTTTTGATGCCAAAAGAAAAAGCAAAAATTGTTTCAAAAAGCAATTGGACAAAATCAGAAAAGAAAACTTAGGCTTTAATAGCTTTTTTCTACCAGGCCTATTAAACACCATGATCCAAAAGCAGAAAACATTATCCCACACTAAGAAATGGCAAGGATCATCCACTCATTTCTAAAGAGCAGAATGAACCCATCTGACACACACGTATCAGCAGCTAAGCTTCAACAGAGCTAACACACACATCACAGAGATTCTGGTTTTAAAATGAATTTATGGAGCACAAGGATTGTGGCTCCAACCGATGATTTACTATTGCACTGTCAAGCTACCGGATATTTATTAACATCCTTCCCCAGGAACAACCGTAGTTAAAACGTATGTTAGGGACAAAGAGGTAAGAATGAAACAGAGAAAAGTTTGGAGAACAAGGTGTTCTTTCAGGACACTTGTGAAACATGCATACAACAGGTTTTCCTAACTGTGTAAGATTCCAATAAGTAATATTCATTCCTGAAATGAAAACGAGTGACCTTATGTAACTATTAATGAAGCTACCTGCTTTGGTTCCAATGAGTGTTCAACACTCACACTATGGAGTGATTGCTATGGGTGCTGCAGTTAGTCTATTTTAATGTTACACTCAAAAATGCCTTTAGAAACTCAGTAAAAACAGTAAGGTCACAAAGCAAAGCATGCTAAAGTATGAAAATATCAAAATGAAGTCTGTCACAACAGCTGTAGTGTTACAATACAGTCTTCCATGTTATGATTGTATATTTTGTGTTCTGTATAATGGAGAGCATCCAGGGAATGAGACTAATTCAAATACTCTTTTTTTTATCCTCTCTGTTCAGTGTGTGGCCCCAAGCCTTGTTTACTGAGTAGCATCCAACTCTTGCATGAAATAAGGCGTTTTTTTGTTTCTGGCTTTTCTGTGGTACTCATCACTATAGTGTCTGAATATCTCAACAATCTTGGTGAATTAATCCTCACAATGTACTCTCAGATGTCTGGAATTATTTTAATTCCTCATTGAAGAAAATTATGAGAGAAATGATGTGACTTTTTCACGGCCACACAGGAAGTCTGTATCAAAGACAGGAAGAAACTTTAGGTCCGTCCATTCTAAGTGGTGTCTAGCATCTTTTAAACTCATCCTATAGAAGGAACATGCCGTGGATTCATGCTCTTCCAGCAGTTCATCTGTAGCATAAATCTCTTCAGCAGAGGCAGGACACCATGGACAGGGACCTCATTCCCACCACAACCTGTATCTAACCTTGTGAACTGGGAAGAGCAGCTCATTGCAGCAGGATTTGCAAAGACCTTGGAGGTACTCCAATCATCATCATGATGAAGGGCAAAGGTCTGGCATCCAGTTGTTACAATATTTTGCTGAGATTTCTGCTGATATGAACTCTCTAGGATTCTTGCCAACATAAGACACTTTATATATGTGTTCTTTTAAAGTCTCAAGCAAGAGCAGTGGTATGAGTGTAAGAAATCACGGATGGACAGAGACTCTTTCTGCAGTGTTAAAGATTGCAATTTATAGTTGTGGTGTAGTTCATAACTAATAATTATAACTTTATGAAACAGTACTTATATACTGGACTTGTACTCTAAGTGCATAAGAACCCCTACCAAAAATGAACCTAATTTACTGCTACCTTAAGGGTCTGTCTCACACCTACCAAATCCAAGAAGTTGAGGAAAAAGCTCAGTCTCTCTTCTATTGTGTTTCCTATTGTGCCTACATATTGCAGCATTTGTGGTCTGCAAGATCACCCACTGAAGGAACTACTTTCAGTTCTCTGTGACAATAGGGTGAGCCGAGGACAGACTGGCAATCTTTGGAGATGAATTTTCTGCCCTTTGTGGGTTTCAGTTAGACTCATAGCATTATTTGAACTTTTGTGGTTTAATTTTCTTTGTTGCTTTTCTAATTCTAATGGCAGAAAACAGAAGAAGAAAAAACATCCCTCTGGAGGCAGTGAATCTCTGCATCTGAAGAGTAAGTGGCCCTGAAGAGTAAATGGCCATGTTTCCTCCTTCTGGCACTTTAAGATACATCGTCAGAGAAAGAATCCAGTAGAAAGGCAAAGGGATGTAGAGTTTCTCATTTCCTGGTAAAGATACCAAAAGTCTTATGATCTGTTAACGTTCTATAGCCTTCTGAACAAATTTCTTCCCATTAGCGTTCGGTCACAACTACAGGCTCAGAAACTGCTCCCTATCATTCTCTTATGAAGACCTGAAAAAGAATTAGAGTAGAAGAAAGGCTATCACACGAAGGCTATCCCGCAGTAGCAATATTAATTGCACAGAACATATAGGAAAGTGTCTGTCAGTCGGAGACCCAAATATTTGCCTTACACAACTATTATGGTTTATAGTTGTGCACAGTTATTCTGAGAACAGAAGCTCTCAATTACTCAGGGAGCAATGGAAGTCCTTGGAAAAGGCAGCTGTCCCATGTTCCTGATTTATAGAATTCACTGAATTATGGCAGACTGCCTTCTTTTCTCTCCCCACTTCCAACATCTGTGGGCCAAAGCCACTACCTTTTAGATTGAAAAAAAAAAAANCCTTCCCTTTAAAATGAAAAAAAAAAAAAAAAAAGATGTTTTCTCTGGCAATGTGTAAACAAGTATTTTTCCACAACTACTGGTGGTTTGAATCAAGTGACCCTTTTGAGCAGCAGTGAACTTTGGATGAAAAGATGAGATCAAGAACTTTACTTTAGTAACTACAGTTATTAAACATTTAATGGTGGTCTGATCTGTTTGTGGTGTTCTCCCCTCACAGACGCAAAGGACATTATAGCATTTCTTATGTATATGGAGGAATTTTTCCATTATATGTTTGAAAACCAATCATAAAATACCTCGACTGAGGAAAAAAAAACCAACACTCAAAACCAAATACCAAACGAACAACACACTAAATCAAGTGAAATACTTCTCTGAGGAGGAAAAATGCCAGCTATGGGACAACAGCCACTAACTACTGCCACGCGTTTTCTCAAATTCCAGGGATGATCAGCATGAGAGAATTTTAGTTAGGTCCATCTTGACTAACATACGTAGAAAGGAACATCCCAGTTTCTTCGTTTCCTCATCCCCTTGGATGGCGCAGCTTCCTATCCTTTGCTTCTGTCTATAGTTGTCTCTCACCATGTATTTCAGGAAAAGGAAAAAACTAAAGATCACAGCCTGTTCCATTACGTGCCCTTCCTCCTCCTCCTCTTCTTCTCCTCCTCCTTTCTTGCATTTGTGCAATGTTGTGGCACCTATTAACTACCCATGTTTTCAGAATGACATTAGACAAGGCGCAGGATGTACCACTGTGCCCTAAAAATATCAACAACTGCATTAGTCTCACAATAATTAATGGTAGGCATTATGCAAATGACAACTTTTTCACTGCAAAATAATGACATTTCTTCATTTTGAGCAGAGTTATGCAAAACAATGAATTGGGGATGATAAATCACACAGGAGAATTAAGAAAGCCATAACGTTCCTGCCCAGGCAGGCAGAAAGACAGACAGACCAACAATTTAGAACACATTGTTTGTTCTCAAACTGCTATTAAGAAATAAATAAAAGCATAGCCAGTCGGTCATTAGAACATATGTATAATTTAGTTTCCCCCCTTTAGGCATCTATGCATAAGGGGACGTTAAATTCTAGCAATTGGATTATTACAAGTCACAAGCAATTTTTTTTTTTTATTAACCTTAATAAGTCATTCACTCAGAGACTACAGTCATCAGACAAATAAAATATATCACATGTCAGTCTCCTACACATTAACTAATTTCTTATGCAAACATCACAATGTATAGCAATTACCGCTGCTCAAAAAGCCCCTCCAAGTCGGTTTCAATTTATTTTATTGCTTTTGTGCGTGGCCGTTTCCTGTAGCACTATATTCTCTATCCCTGCTTTAGGTGCAAAAAGAAAGGAATGCAAGAAATGTGAAGCTACTTCTCTGAAATGTTCTCGCACCTTTTTCTCTGCACTGTGAATGCTGTTAGGAAAAGATGCAATGAGGTGGTAGGCTCTTTTCTCTGGTGCCCAGTGATAGGACAAGGCAAAATTATGTATAAGCTGGAACACCGCAGGTTCCACCTCGACATGAGGAGAAACTTCTTTCCTGTGGTGGTGCACTGGAACGGGCTGCCCAGAGAGGTGGCAGAGTCTCCTCTGGAGACTTTCAAAACCCGCCCAGATGTATTGCTGTGTGGCCAGCCCTAGGTGATCCTGCAGGCAGGAGGCTGGACTCAACGATCTGTAGAGGTCTCTTCCAACCCCTAACATTCTGTGATTCTGTGTGATTCTGTGATCTTCTTGTATGCCTAAAGAAGCTCCTCAAAGGTAAAAACCCAGTACTAAACAGCTGCAAGAATCCTCCCTTGCCCATCCTTTATCCACTACATGGTTCCCACCTCCTGAAAGAACAATCCCTGTCCAGCCCTCCAAGTACCTCCTGCAGGGAGTCTGGCATAGGATGGTCTGTAAGCTCAGTGTGCCCATTCCTCTGTTACTCCCTGATCAGTGGGACTGGGACAGGAGGGTAGCTTTGAACTCCCCTACATACAACACTCCTCCACTGTTCCTTACAGTGTCTCCTGCTGGAACAGAAGTATCTATAAGCTTTTTAATAGACGGCACTCCCGGATCTTTCTTTCTAGTGATTCCTGCTGGGAGAGTCTGATGTATCAAAGAATTAGAGCCATTAAAGCTGGAAAGACCTATGGTATTTAATCATTTACTCTATCCTCCCACCTGAGCCAGGCTATTCCTCAAACTATATTTTTCTGATGTTCAATGTAGTCTAACATTAAAGAGCACCAAATAACTGGGCTCTCACATCTTCCCTTGGGAGGTTAGTCCACAGTGATATGTCACAAGACTGGAAATTTCCCAAGGTATTCAGTATAATTTTACTTCTTCATGTTTAACTTTATTTAGCAGGCATTGGTTTTCAGACTCCAAATGCTGCAAGAGAGCTTCTTTTCTATGTCAGAGGAAAGAGACTCAAAGATTATGCTAAGACTGGTTTTGTTCTCCATGGTGACTTCTGATGAGAACTGGTATAAAATGGGGAACCAAGACAGGATGTAACGACCACTACAATGTTATCAGTCTTCTAGCCACATCAGTTGCTCTCCTCAAGAAACACTGGTGGCAGTTCCAAATACATAAAGCAGAGCATCAGCAAGTACCCCATGATGTCTGGAGGTTAAATTGCATAGCTCCTGTTAAGCTAAGTCAGGTGAATTGGAAAACCAATGATTAATGAGTCATAGTGAAGAGGCAACTCAGTTTCATCTGAATCCATAGGAAGATCTACCCCCGGCTTGTTCTTCTCCCCACACGCAAAGCACTCTTGCTTTCACCCAAATACCACTAAGTACATTACTGACATGAAAAGAAAGCTTGGGAGGGACATTTCACAACTGCTTGTAGCGATAGGGCAAGGGGGAATGGTTTTCTGCTGGAAGAGGGTAGATTTAGATTGAATGTTAGGAAGAAACTCTTTACAGTGAGGGGCAATGAGACACTGGAACAGGTTGCCCACAGAGGTCATGGCTGCCCCTCCCTGAAGGTGTTCAAGGACAGGGCTTTGAGCAAACTGATCTAGTGGAAGGTATCCCTGCCCATGGCAGGAGGGTTGGAACTAGACTATCTTTAAGGTCTCTTCTGATCCAAACCATTCTATGATTCTATGACATCTTCTGGGTTCTTGGGATGACTACAGAAAAAGAGAACAGTTGTCCTAGAAATAACTGGCATCTCGGGAGACAAAGAGGTAGCAGTTGAGCCCTCTCTTCCCAGGTCTCCTCTCTTACTATCTATTTCAGGTCTTTTAAGATGCAGTTTAATTCAATCCCCTTGGAACACTGCAAAAAATTCTCCACCTCCAGCCTCTCATCCGGAAGTTAATAACATTTTGCAGCTCTCCTTAAATAAAATCCAGCCCATCCTGGATCAATAAGACTGATGCCTATTTCCCTAATGGCAGCCGATTGCCATTTGCTATTCAAATCAGACTAGATAAATTACAGTACATGCCAAGGAACAGGCCAGTGAATTAAGACAGGCCTCCTGAGGACCAGCGATATTATTAATCTTTTAAGACACTATCATATTTCTTCTTGACAGTGTGCGTAGACTCTCAGACATGCTGCACCCAGATTGAAATATCAGCCGCTGCAAAAAATCAATAGCGTTAGAAACACAATAATTTTCTGTCTGCAGGGCCCCCAGTAAGCGATGCTTGTGCTTCTCCTCCTTTCCACGTCTCTGCATCAAAGGCATTTGGTTTAAAACCCAGCCCTCAAATCTGAATAATAATTGTGGTGGGCAAAGTTGCTTTTGTTGTCATCCTTTGCCACAGAAGCCACAACTGTGATTCTTGATAAGGTTGCGGTTCTCAGAGACAGCGTAAGGTACTCAAGGGTCAGACATTCAGTCAGTGTATTTTACCCTTCTCCCCACACCCTCCTGCACAGTCTCTTGCTCACTCACTGCAGGCATTATAAAGAGAGATATTGCTAGAGCTCCCGCTATCCCAAAGAAAAATGAAAACAGGGACCTTGGACCTGAAATGACAAAGGGAGACTGTACCTGACAAGAAAGCAAAAGGCTTAAAGGATTTCTCTTCACACTGGTAACAGAAAGGGTCAGTTCAAACAATTTTGATCTCTTTAGACCTGTGGATGAATTCAATAGAGGCTCTAACAGTCAAGTCAGTTGCCTCCCTGGTTTCTCAACTACTCTACGTTAAAGAGGAGAAAGATTCTACAAGTGATAACTATTCCAAACAAGGTATTTTATGATTTATGCGAGCAGTAGGTTTAGGCAAAAATTTGTAGCTTTGGGGATTGGCAACAAGGTGTTAAAATGATGTTTCTCCTCACCCCTGCTGTGATACAGTTTAACTGTGTGGAAACAAACAAACAAAAAAACCCAACAAACAGTCATCAAACAAACAACAAATATCATGTCTCCACCAATTCTAAAACCATGAGAATATTCTGTATATAACTGAGTTAAAAGAGACATGTACTGAAACGGACCAGAGTGGATAAATCAACTCCAGGTTGGCTACGTTGCTCTTCAAGATTGCCAGATTGGTGGCACCCCAGGTCAACGGTGACCAGAAAGAGTTGATGAATGTCCCAATTGGGTGAGAGGAGTAAGGCGATGAAATCATTCAAGTTACATCACAATCGGCAGTTGCCTTCTGCCCTTAAAACATCATTAGTAGCATTAGTGGGACCAGAGACCAGGAACATTAACTTCTGGCTCTTGCAGAATCTTGGAGGCTTTCATTTAACTTTCATTTAAAAAGTGGACTAGGCTTGGCCACAAGCAAGACAAACGCAGCCTTGCCTTCTGATGAATGCCAAGGTGACCTGGCCAACTGCCATAGCATATGAGCAAGGCACGCACTTGTTAGTTAGCACACCCACATGGCTGCAGGGTGTGCTCTACCTTCTCTACGTTGAATAGAGAACTTCAATCTTTTTCTTTCTTGGGATTCTCAGCACAGCACCTGTCTCCCTGGTGCTCAGTGATGTGCATAGACAAAAAAAAGGAGAGTGAACTGCCATCAGGCTTGTTGCTAGAGAAGGGGTAATTTTAATTAGAGTTGGCCAGTGGATGAAATTTTGCTTTCTTCATTGGGACAGAAATAATAGGGTTTGAACATTCTAAAGAATAAGCTGGCCAAATGCCTTCAAGACCTAAAACCTGAAGTTTTCAATCTTCCTGTCACCAGAAGTGACCAGAAAGTTCTCTTCATCAAAGTCTTTGTGCTAACAAGAAAAGGGAGCATTATGATGAAACGACACCTTGTCAATAGTGTTCTGACAGCTCTGAAATTAATGCGGCAGCACCATGATGAAATTTTCAATTAGAAAATGAGTTACTTCCCCGTAACTTGCATATTTGAGGAACAGACTTGAGATTCAGCTCTTGTTCCTGATTCCCGATGAGTTGGACTGGATTTGTGTATCTGAGTGGAACTGTTCCCAATGTATATAAGCATCCCTCTATTTCCAATAGATTTGATGTCATGTGAGGCCTGGGAATATGTTGATGACGCTTCGTTTTTGTGGGTTTTTTTTCCCCCTCTTTTTCTTCTGAGTTTGGCACCTTCCTAAGTTAAAATCTGCTTTCATTAACCCAGTAAAATCCTGTCCCCAAATTAGAAGATGTCTCAGTAACTGGACATTAATTTGGGAAGCTAAACATACTCATAAATGTGCCACTGCAAGCCATGCGCTTGTGGAGTTCAGTCTCAACTGTGGGGTTAATATAAGCATGGGTAGAAGACCACCAGTGAGCAAGCATGAGGTCTAAGGAATAAATACTGCAAGATCAGCACAGGCAACATCATGGGTAATGAAAGATGAGATCTGACCCTACCACTTTTTCTCTCCTGATCTTAAATCATTCCTCTGCTTGTTTCTACAATCTCCTACTTTCTGTGCAACTTCTTCTAACTACAGATCATTGCTGCTTTGATTTTTCGCAAATAAAATTGTTCATGCAGCACTAGAGCGAGTGGCAATACAGTTTCTTAGAAGATAAGGAGCCTTACGTAACTGAGCAATTTGGTCTAGTGGAGGGCATCCCTGTCCATGGCAAGGAAGTTGTAACTAGATGATCTTTAAAGGTCCTTTCCAGCCTAACCCATTCTATGAATCTAAAAATCTACAACTAGGACCTACAAATATCACCACAAGAAGCAAAACTCACTTCTCCAGAGGAGATAAAAGGACAAAATAATCTATACAGTCATCAACAGGCTTTCTGAGAAGTTCTCGTAGCAGTTCCAGTAGTACATTAGTACTTTTAAGTTACCCTAGAACCTGTGCCACATCTATGCAGACAACGCCAAAGTTGTACCTGGGCAGCAGTATTGCACCATGGACACAAAACTTCGCATATCAAAGTATGTGTCAGACATTAAGGATGTTATAAGTGTATGCAATACTTGAGTGCGAATTGAGGTCTTCAGAAAGGCAAGAACTGCATGTCACTGGACATTGTAACAAGGTTTTCCAACACTAAGCCTGTACTCCAGCTGCGTGCACCCTTTTCCCGTTGTAAAAGAACACAGTTTATGCTGATCAACACACACTAATTTCTTACTCTGGTTTTATGCACCGTTAGACACTAGCCTACACCCTCCATTGCTGTCACATTTGGAGAAGAAATCATTTCTGCAGCAACTGGTCACGCAATTATTGTTCGGGTCCCCCCGCTATTTTTCCCCTGAGAAGGAAGATCATCAGTGCAGCAGAGTGGTATTAGCAAAGCCACATAACTAGATGGACTCCTTCATGCTGAAAAATACTCTTCAGATTTAATAGAAGCTGTGCACATCTTCCTTCTGACATTCCTGTTTCTTAAGCAAGGGATTAGACTGAGGGCAAAAGGACTGTACAAAGTGTTAGGGCCATTGCTGCTGGTCAAAGCTAGTTCAGAGGAGATTCTCTAGACAGTTGCTTCTGAATAGATCCCGCTGGAACGGAATCTGTAGACTGCAATGTTTAAATACCATTCAGAAGTTAAAACACTGGTGACAAACCCAGTTAGGTTTAAAGCCAGATTTCCAATGCAAAACACCCTGCATGCCATCCCTGCTGACAGGCAATGCTAGGCACCGCTGTCAGCTACAGGGTACAAAAGGAAGGGGAAGAAAGTAAATGTATTGCAAGTTTAAGGCACAGACACACACTGCTAACAACCGCTGTCTGATATTCTTCTTTATTCCCAGTCTCTGCCTCAAGAGATTGCTCTCATTTTGCAATAGAGAGGAAAACTGGTTTTTGCATAGAAATCTACCCACAGGCTGGAATTCTAAGGTCCTTACAAAGTATTAATTTTATCCTGTGCTTGGGCCCTTTAGTCATAGGTGCTGAACAAGCCCTTCCTTTGAGGAGGAAGCAGTACAGGGATTGTCATCAAACTGTGGTTGTGATTCACTATGATAGTTTACCAGCTCATTCAATAAAAACCAGATGTTTAGAAATGGAAATTGGAAATGTTTTGAGGTGAGGGGAGTTGAGAGAAGAGTGACAGTACAGTATCTCCATGATAGAAGGCTAGATCAGAGTCAAAAGTGCAACCCAAATGGTATGGGTGGCACAGAATACAGCACGAGAGAAGAAGAAAAGGGAAGATCTGTCTGGAAATGGTAAACAAATATAAAAGAATGGACAAAATATAAATGGAAAAAGTAGAAAACACTATGATGAGAAAGTAAGATGACAGAAATAAATCAGAATTTTTGAGTGGTTTCAGGGAAGTAAGACTAAGCATTGAAAATATGTCAGTAAATTCAACCAGACTTCACCCAGTCAGCACAGGATGAAGTCCTCCCTAAAAACTACAGCTAGATAAAACCTTTGTGTCCTTTTCTGGTCA
>VWYK01084936.1:0-19768 GCA_013399775.1 Semnornis frantzii | reverse complement strand
TTGTTGGTTTTTTTTTTGGTGGGAGTAGTTGGGGTGGGTTTTTTTGTTTGTCGGTTGTTGGTTTTTTGGGGGGTGTTTGTTTGATTGTCTGTTGGATTTTGGGTTGTTGGGGTGTTTTTGGCAGTGGCAGTGCATGCTCACATACTCCATGCATAGTACTGTTGCCTCCATAAAAATACTGACACTTACTAGACTTTTCAGTCTTAGTAAACCACTCTCTGTGCAGAAGTTCCTACATCTTATCAGTCTGTACTTTTGATAGCACTGGGAGGTGGCACATGGCCATGCCTCAGAAGACCTTCTCTAGCCCAGCTAAAATATTTTAAATTATAGAAATTGGCCTAGTAGCTGCCATCCCAATTAAATGTTTGTGTAATGCCAGTGTTCAATGCATCCTCACACACACAACTGCTGTAACTGCCCCAAGGATTAGAAAAGATACCAAGCAGAATGTGTAAAGGGAAGAGAAGTGGTCTGAATGACTGCAATCAGGAAGTGCAGTGGCCCATCCAAAAAAATCTCTATGGATATGTGGTCTGTAGCATGCAACCACCAAATCTCTTCATCCCATTGAGGCTGGCAGGTCCCCAGTTCAGGGGAAGGAGAAAAAAAATAGTCACCTGCTCCAGTGTAAGGCCCTCACCAGGCTGCATGTGGATGTCTGCTCCACTGTTAACCTCCCTGGGCTGCAGAGGAACAGGCTCCCTCACTGTGGTCTGCACCACGGGCTGCAAGGGAATGTCTGCTCTAGCATCCAGAGCACCTCCTCTCTCTCTCTCTTCACTGAACTTTGGTTTGCAGAGTTGTTTCTCTCACTTATCCTCACTCCTCTCTTCTTTGGCTGCCATTGTGCTTCTGCAGCAAGATTTTCCCCTTCTTAAGTATGTTATCAGAGAGGCACTACCAGCCTTGCTGAAGCCTTGCCCAGCAGTGGATCTGTCAGTCACAGGGGAAGCTCCTAGCAGCCTTGAACCCCTCCAGGGAGGGAGCAGCCACAACCTCCCTGGGCAACCTGTGCCAGTGTCTCCCCACCCTCACTGCAAACAACTTCCTCCTAACAGCCACTTTCAATCTCCCCTCTGCCACTTCAAACCCATTGCCTCTTGTCCTGTCATTACAAGACCTTGTCAACAGTCCCTCCCCAGCCTTCCTGGAACCCCCTTCAGATCCTGGAAGGGTTCTCCAAGGTCTCCTGGAAGCCTTCTCTTCTGCAGGCTGCAAAGCCCCAACTCTCTCAGCCTGTCCTCACAGCAGAGCTGCTGCAGCCCTCAGCATCTTGGTGGCCTCCTCTGGACCCACTCCAACACTTCCATGTCCTTCCTGTGCTGGGGGCTCCAGAACTGCACCCAGGACTGCAGGTGGGGTCTGAGGAGAGCAGAGCAAAGGGGCAGAATCCCCTCCCTTGCCCTGCTGCCCACACTGCTCTTGCTGCAGCCCAGCACTCAGTTGCTGTCTGGGCTGCACTCACACTGCAGGCTCAGGTTGAGCTATGCTGAGAGCGTTCTTGAGGATGAGATATGTTCACAGTTCTGACCTTGCTCATATAGCTTCACAAATATTTCTAGTGAGTGGGTGTCATTGCTGGCAGTAGGCATACAGTGCTTGAATTTCAGCACTAAATGACATCTGTGGGTGTCGGGATGAAATTCCTGCTGCTAAAATTCTGTGATAGACATTTTGGAAAAAAAAGAATTAAAAAATAAAATAATGGTCAGAAATAAAATCAGTAAAACACAAGAAAAACACTGGCACCTCTCTGGAGAAATGTAATATAGGTGTTTGAAAAACTTTACTTGACAAATTGAATGAGCAGCACAACATCACAGGCTTCTCCTATTTAACTTCTGAGAAGCTCAGAGCACTGGATACCATGTGAAGAGACTGAATGTCCCATGAACTTATCATGACAGGCTTCAATGTGCTGTGAAGCAGACAAGCCAGCTGCCAATAACTTGGATAGTTTGAGAGGTAACTTCATGCTATTCCCTTTTTTTGAATGGGATAAAGCCTATCTGAGAATGACTGATGCAAGGTCCTGGATACCCTGTGAAGAGACTGAATGTCCTATGAACTTTACATGACAGGTTTGAATGTGCTATGGATCAGACACCTGCTGATAACTTGGGTATTCTGGGGTTTACTTCATGCTATTCCCTTTCTTGAATGGAATAAAGCCTATCTGAGAATGACTGATGCAAGGTCCTGGATACCCTGTGAAGAGACTGAATGTCCTATGAACTTTACATGACAGGCTTCAATGTGCTATGGATCAGGCACCTGTTGATAACTTGGGTATTCTGGGGTTTACTTCATGCTGTTCCCTTTCTTGAATGGGATAAAGCCTACCTGAGAAGGTGAGGTCAGTTAGAGGCATTAGGGTGTTTCCATGCTTCAGAAGCAGTGTGTCCTGTAATTGAGCTGTTGCACAGCATAGGCAGTTTGGAAATTAGGGCTCCCCATTTTCATTGCCCTAAATTGATACCATCTCACTTCTAAACCATACCTATATCTATTGTACTGCTGTGTAGTGAATAAGCCAAGTAAAGCTTTTTGTTTCTGTGGATAACTAGTTTAATTAATTAGTTAATTAAGCTAAATAATCTGTTCTTTTAAATGGGCCTGGGTTTAGAGTGATTCAGTAAATAGATACAATGTGCTGCATGGAGTAGGTCAGGACTGTTATTTCATGGAGTTCACCACAAGCTGAAGCTAAAAACTGTGGAATCTGTAAAGTTTGGTATCTACAGTTCGAATGTGACATTTAGGAAAGCTCATATTCAAAGCAGAAAACATGCATACAGCATTTAAATGAGTGGATAAAGTTAGGAACAAAAAGTCCTGCAGAAACCCAAAAGAAGCCTCAATTTACTGACTGATTTGTTTCCCACGGGCACAGATGTGAATCAAGAATAACTGGAAGGATTAAGTGAGGTATAAATGAGATGAGGAGAAGCTAATTTCTCCATCAAGTACAGTTTGCCAATAGCTGACATCATTATGATAGGATTGGAGACTATCCCTCAAGGACAATAGTTGCTAGACAATGAGTCTGTTAAGCTAACCTTAACAGCACACGGAGGAAAAAGCTCAGTGAGAGCATCAATCTGTTCTTGACTGTCACAGCTGCAGCTACAGAAGCTGATCTTTTTCACCCATTGATCCCTACTCAAATTTACCTCCCAAGCAATGAGACAGTCACCTCTTGCCTTCACCATCAAGTGGCAGCTACCTATTCTGTGTTTAGAGTGTTGAAGAGGAAAATCCCAAGTTACAACTTCATGAGCTTTCCTCCCTTTCAGCCTTATGGCACCAGTTAACTTGCTTGTGCTTTCCCCAAAGAAAGCATTATTTATTATTTCACCCAAAGGTACAATGCATGGAGAGTACTCAACAAAAACAATAAAAGCCCAAGTACATTTCCCTACATTTTTAACTTAATCTTTCTTTTTCCTTAAAGCTTTTGCATGTTTTGCTAGCTCAGTGGCAAGCATTTGCTAGCTGAAGGAAGTCAGCTTCAAATAGTGTTCTGGGTAGTTCTTCTTTTTCACTTGTAGCCCTTGGTCACTTTAGCATTTGGAGATGATTTCCAGGAAGCTCCCAGAAGCTCATTTAACTCCACAATGCTGTTTCAACTCCAAGGCCTTCAACATTTTGTCACCTTCTTTTGCTCTTGGTCTTCAGAAGAGGAAGCCAAGGCTTACAGTGCACAACACTCCCTGTCAGATCATCCCTGTTCTGTTTCCTGTTACTTCTCACTGTCCTCTTCTGCTGCAGAACCCTCTGATTTAATTCCTCAAGTGAGGAGACATGAAAGGAACTGAAAACGTGAGTGGTGTGTGATTTTTCAGAGAGAAGAGTGCAGAAATCCTGGATTGTCTGCAGTGGCTAATTCCTTCAGTCGGGAAGAACGCAACTTGAAAGCAACCTTGCAAGTTGTTCTGAAGACCTACCAGCTCCAGTACTATCTGTGCACCCACCAAACCAAACCAACAAACACACACCCCCCAAACCAATTGTAAAGCAGTAATTTGAAGAAGGAAATCCATGGACATCTCCCAAAATGCAGATCACCACCCTGAGCTAGAGTAACAGAAGAGGCAGATAAACTGCTCTGCAATTGAAGGGCAATGGATGTTTCTAAACAGTTGTCCTGGCCAGCACTGTGGCAAGCATACATAACACTTACTAAGCAGCCCAGAAATAACATGCCACACTTTTAAAAGGATAACAGCAGGCATTCTGGCATTCTTATGAGGATCAGAAGTAAATAATGGATGAGAGCTGCTGAGCCAAGAGTAGCTATGCCACAAGACACACTAGACTCATCCTCTCCCTTCCTCAAATGAATTCCTCATTGTTACATTCCATTAATGTCCTCAGTGAGTGCTTTTAATCATCAAATAAAATCCTCATCCAAAAGTAGGATACACAGATGAAGCCTACGAGCCACACACACACGCTGCAAGAATTAATAAGGTAAGAGCCTAAGATCTTTCAGTCCCAAAGTCTATTGCCAGCAGCAGCAGGCAAAACTAAATCTGTGTTAGTGTTAGCAGTCCTGAGGCAGTACAAGTCAAAAGAGAACTTAGCCAGCCAGTGGGAATGTGTCCATCATCCCTCCCTTCATGGGTAAAGATGTTTTCTGTGCACTCTGGTAAGATTAGTTTCCTGAGCTTCAGTTTTTCACACTGTAGATTGGCATAAATTATAAGGTACCTCTTTGGGCTTTTTTGGAGTGCATTTATACTCTTCTTGTGAGCTACTACATAAAAATCCCTTTCAGCAACAGGATACAAACAATACCCACAGTATTCTGAGCTGGAAAAAAACAGTGAACCTTTAGCTCATTCTTTAAGGGCCTTCACACACAGGTTTGTGTAGATGATGGAGGAATTCTAAGGGATTTCTGTTATGTGTGTAGAGCCATAGGATACCTCACATCTACATGTGGCTCTGGGTGTTTCAGCATATTCTTATATGAATGGTAACAAGGAAATTCTCAAGGCCAAAATGCTGGCTGGTAATAAGGATGGTGAGTAGGTAAAAGCAGGTAATGAAAAAGTTTTTTAATAAGGTATTAAGTCAATGACTGAGATGTAGAGAAACTAGTAAAAAACGCACCAGTATTCCTCAAGGCTTATTTCTCACAGTTATTACTCAGCTTTGCCTGTATTACAAAGATCAAAAAATATTAAAAATGCATACCAAAAAAGCATAATTTTTTTACTCTCCAATATCTTCTGTCTTAATAATCCCACCTGCATTTTCTCACGCTTCTCAAGCTGGCATAAATGATACCTAAAACGTGCTGGTGTATTCACACCTTCTCACACATCAAAGTTGTGTGTCATTTAGCCAACATGTATATGGTGTGTATCTGTGTGGATACAAAGAGCTGGTGGTGAATGGCTGAGAGCAGCTCTAAGGAACAGGCCCTGGGGGTGTGGGGTGATGAAAAGCTCAAGATGAGGCTGCAGTGTGAGTGCAGCGCAGACAGCAACTGTGTGCTGGGCTGCAGCAAGAGCAGTGTGGGCAGCAGGGCAAGGGAGGGGATTCTGCCCCTTTGCTCTGCTCTCCTCAGACCCCAGCTGCAGTCCTGGGTGCAGTTCTGGAGCCCCCAGCACAGGAAGGACATGGAAGTGTTGGAGCCAGTGCAGAGGAGGCCACGAAGATGCTGAGAGGGCTGCNGAATGGGTTTGAAGTGTCAGAGGGGAGATTGAAAGTGGCTGTTAGGAGGAAGTTGTTTGCAGTGAGGGTGGTGAGACACTGGCACAGGTTGCCCAGGGAGGTTGTGGAGCTCTTCTGTGCTCCACAACCTCCCTGGAGGTGTTCAAGGCCAGATTGGACGAGGCCTTGGGTGACCTGTACTAATGGGAGATGTCCCTGCCTATGGCAGGGGGTTGGAACTGGATGATCCTTGAGGTCTCTTCCAACCTTCCCATTCTATGATTCTATGATTCTAAGGCAAATAGCAAAGTCCCATCTACTCTCATTAATATTCCTGTTCCTGGTCCTCTTATTCCTAAAGCTCTTCTTGCCCTCTCTTGTAAGAAAAGAGCAACCTGTGATTTTGCTTTTTAGCAAGCCCTCACCTGCAGTTTATGTACAGCATGCATTACATGCATGAAAGAGCACTAACTTTGCAACATGAGGGATGCCAAACTGCACTTGCAATGGAAAGTTTGCTTAAGCCTGGTAGAGTTTCTCCAGCACAGACATCACAATGACTTCTGAAGTAGCTATTTGTATTGCTTCCACTTCTTTTGCCTTCTGTTTTCATCTCATGGCTTACAGTTCCTGCAGGTACTTGTTTTGCAAGTACCTACAAATGTGAAGGAAAAAAACTATGGGCCTGTGAAAACAAATCTTTACTCATTACAAGGCATGGAAAAGCTTTTAAAAGAATCATTTAATTCTCAGAAAATACATTGATAGGAAAATGATTTCTCTCTCCTGACTCTGCAAGTAGTGCACAAATAGCAGCAGGGGTTCTCTGGTCACAGTGCACATATATGACATGAAAGGATAAAACATCCAAGGTTTCTTGTGTGGCCTTCACTTGCCCATGGAAGAGGCAGTTCCAGAGGACTTGATTGAAAACACAAACTATAAGGTGCCAGAAACAAATGCCAAGGTGGATGTGGCTGTATGACCACAGTATAATGTAGATATAAATAAATGAGTTAAGCCAAGTAAGTTAAAAAACATCAGGTCATAAAGCCAAAAGAAAAGCTGCATTCATTTCCATTGCTAAGGATTCAATACCTACTTTCAGTGCTACTACAAGTGTGCTCCACTGCTGACATTCACGCAAGGCATTCAAGGCAGACTAGGGAAAGCTCCCTCAGAATGCCTCTTCTCACTTTGTTCCCCAACAGAAGATGCACCAGGCTGCATCAAAATGCTCAACATTCCTACTTCAGTGCATGGAGAAATAAAGACACTCCCCACAGTCCCACAGATAAGCCACATTCAGTTCCTCTCTAAAAGAAATCTGAAGAGCCTAGGAATAACTAATTAGAATTTGCTGCATTTAAAGACACTATCTCCATTAGTAGGAGAGGGATTCTGAAGTGCCCACTCTCCAATAAACACCTAGGGTATTGGTACTGCCTGCCAGAGGATGCTGTGGAGGAAGATAAGGCATGTACACAGGAACCCTATCCTTCATACACTGCCCTACAAGGAACATGGCCATCTTCTGCCAGGGGCTCAAAATCTGGTGTTCATAACCCACTAGGGTCTGGAGTTTTGGTTCAAAATAAGAAGCAGTTTGTATTTCTGCTCCTTATCTCTAAAAAGCTTTCTTTTTTGGAACATAGTCTCTGTTTAGGTCACTAGAGAGGACAATCACCATTGCTGTTCTCTGATTTATGTGAAGCTCTGTATTATACCAACTGTGAAATGCATTCTGGGCAATCAATAAGTAATTAAAACAGAACTAATGGTTGGGACATAACTGAGAGTACAAAGTGCAGCTACAATCTAATTATTACAATTTGATCCAACAGAAGTATCCCTCCAGGCAGTAAAGTTTATTGGTGGAGACACAGGCTCGCGGTGCATGGCTGCCAACAAACATTGGACACATGCTGAGCATCTTCACTTCTCCTAAAAGCTGAATACTGCTCAGTCTGCCCTCTGGACAGAGGGATAAAACTGTCTCTGCTAATTCCCTCACCATGCCCCATGTTCATTTGCACATGGATTGTCACTGAGGAGGGTTTTATATTAACCCAAACGTAGCTCAGTGAGCAACAGTAGAATGACAAGGTCCATCTGTTCACATCCAACCTGGAGCACTAAATATTCAGATCTCCTTTCACAGCTACATGACACAACCTGAAGATATGCTATATTCTTAAACATAAAATTTGTTTGAGACTTTAGATCTGCTCTAAGTGGATGTTCAGGCCTTAACAGGTTCATGAAGCCAGATGCATGCCCACTGCACATGTCAAAACTCACACAACCAGCATGAGCAGGCAGATCAGATGATGTCATTGTAAAGAGAAAGAAGCACCTCAGATGATCTGAGACTGAAGCTGAGTAGTTTCGGGGGAGAATCTAGTATAAGAGAGTTTAGGGGTTTCCCTTTTGATATGCCTAAATGTCCTTTCCATCCCCTAAATAACACTCTACCACATGTGCTTCATACAGCATTCATCTTTCCAAAGCCATTCATTGTTATTGTTAAATACACATCTGTTCCACAGTCACTTTTCATTACATTTAACTTGCCTCTCCCTAAGAAATTAGGATGTTTTGGAGGAGTGCACAAAAGTTATAGCATGAACTTGATTAAACACCTAGTAGAGGACTATGCCACTGTGGAAGAGAATACTAAGTGCAAATAAATCATTTTACTCATCCACCCCTCTGCAGAATATTGTCCATTTTGAGACTTTAAATACATCTGTCACAATCAAGGAAAGATTAATACTTTGTTGGATGGAAAGCATTATTTTAATTTACTTGAAAAGGGACTCAATGCACATACAAAAGGAAACTTTGAGCTCAGTACTGAAACAGAGAACAATTGTTTCTTCCAGTTTGATCTCTGCATAGGTTATTACAGGGCATGGAAGCTGATTAGCCTTGGGCACATTTATGAAATGATGTTTCTGAAGCACATGTCATTGCCTCACTCTATCATATAAATGATAGGGAAAATATCTTTTGATTCTTATGTAACACAAATACAAATTAAAGAAGTGTTCCTCCATGAAAGGCTCTGTCAAAAGAGTGGAAGCCACAAGTACCACAGATCAGAGTGCTGGCATCATCTGTATCAGAAGGAAGGCATTCTGACCTTCTTCCTGTGGGGGCTGTTTTCTACCACAGGTTTATTTTTGCCTGGAGAACAGCATACCTGACTGAGATCCTCACCAGAGGGAGTGAACCATTCCTATTTCATTTTCACTTATGCTGAGCAACAGCTTACATCCCTTCCTGGAGCAGACAGTAACATCAGTCCTTTCTTTTTCCTCACTTCTTTTCTGATCAAATTTTCCATCTGCTTCTAGCTGCCTGAACTCTTGATTCATTTTAACTACACTCACCATTGCTCACTCTCAACAAGACTCCTGTCTCTGAGAGAGAGTGCTCTTCTCTGTCTCTTGTGATGGCTAAAAGGAGAACCCTATTACTCTCTTCTGACTGCACTCCCACTCTAGCTTCCATTTAAAGACATCCTATTTGGTGCAACCACTTTAACCAATACTGCAACTCTCACATTCAGTTAGAGTCTTTGCCACCTGTCCTCCTGAGTGCCCTGTCTCTTAGCTATTTAGCAGCAACACTTTTACCTTGTTCTATATGATTATGCCTCAGCTTAGCTTCATAAAATTCTCTGGCACATGACCTGTGAACCTAATCATGCAATACAGCTCCTCTGAGCTCTGCAGAGAATCACAGGAGTGTAGTAGTGCTATGGGACATGAACTGCACTACTAAAGCACATGCACACAGAATGAATTAAGAAGTGTCCTTAGAGATTAAGTCAGGAGGCTTTAAGGGGTGGAATTAGTGGTCATACAATAGAGAGAGAACAAGAGAAAACAATAAGGGTTGGGGAGAACAAAAGAGAACGAGGTAGAAAGTGATGAGAGGAAGGGAAACAGTTATTTAGTTGCATAACATAAGCAACAACTAGCAACAAACAATGCATGCTGATGGGTGTGATTTTAAATATTGTAACTCACCATCAATAGCCAACTGGAGGTCAGTCAGGGTAGTTCGAACTCTTGATAGAACCTGCTGCATGCGGTCAAGTTCTTGACGAAGAAATATGTTGATGGGTTCAATGGCTCCCATCTTTTGAAGCTGAGCTTTCACCTGAATGACAATAGTGCAATGATTATAAAGTGTAATCTCCCATTTCCCTTGGAATGATTTTTGAAAGCAAAACAATGTTGTGTTTTGTTTTTCAATTGTAACAGATGCCCATTCAAGTCCTGTGCTGACTGCATGACTTAGCACACTGACTCATCAGCTTACCAAAAGGAGCTCCTCCACCATTCTAAGGAGGGAAAGTTCCCTCTTTTTGAAGGGACGCAGCAGTTCTTTCTGTCCTTGTTGGGCTGCAAGGCCTTAGATCTTAAAAAACCCCAAGCCACCTGCTATGCAAAAGCATGCTTGATCGTAACTTCTTTGTATTCCAAAATTGGGTTAGGTGAATGTAAAGGGTTAGCCCTCCTGGGTCAGGGGAGTGGTCAGAACCTGACCCCAGGTGTAGTGTTCAACCCACTCCCACTTCCTGTCTGGACCCCCCTATATAAACAGGGGAGCTTCCTGTTTTCTCTCCTTCTCTCCTTTTCCCACCTCGTGGCAGCCTTTACCACACGGTGGGCACCTCCCGGACCCCTGCCGTCCGATCCGGTTGTACCTTTTGTACCTTGTTACCCCTTCCCTACACCTATTTGTAACTTCCCTATTCTGAATACCTTTCATTTGTTGTTAAAGATCTCTCTTTTACCTTCCAAATCGTGGTCAGAATGTTCTGTGGGTGGCTTTACCCCTTCTGCCTTTTTTTTCTCTCCTCTCTCCAAAAGGGAGAGGGGGAAGGGGAGGTGGGGGGGAAAGGCATCCTATCATCATTGTATTGGTTTCCCCCGAACAGCTAAACTCAAACCAGTACAGTGAACTTTTTCACTTCTTGCCCTGCTGGGTTGCAATAATGCTACAGATGGAGTTTGACTTAACAAGCACAATGAAGCTGCCCCTTCCAATTGTATGTGACTCACTCCTAAGACAAGGTCCTCATGGATGCATTACTAGGGAGGCAACATTGCCCAGAATAAAAGAGATGCCACAGAATTCTGTTGCACCACTATGTGTACCTTTTTGTAGGTAGAAGCTTTTAGCCTTCTTAATTTTTAATGATAACAGTTTCACTCATATTGAACAGAGAATATTGCCAAAATGGAATGACTTGTCTATGCCACTTGAGGACATGCCCAAGCAATAGTAGCAAAAGAACTCCCTGCCTCACTTTTGTCTATGACATGCTTCAGACATACATTGACATTCCACTTCCATCAAAGATCCCTGTGGGACAGTGATGAGAGAGAATTTAGTGGCATCTGAAGAAATTGTGGTGTCTATATCTCATACACTACCAGAACTCCAGATTATTAAGACTTTCAAGGAGATCTTAGAGTAGCCTTCCAGTATCTGAAGGGGGCTACAGGAAGGCTGGGGAGGGACTATTGACAAGGTCTGGGAATGGCAGGACAAGGGGAATGGGTTTGAAGGGGCAGAGGGGAGATTGAAAGTGGATGTTAGGAGGAAGTTGTTTGCAGTGAGGGGGGTGAGACACTGGCACAGGGTGCCCAGGGAGGCTGTGGCTGCTCCCTGCCTGGAGGTGTTGAAGGCCAGGATGGAGGAGGCCTTGAGTGACCTGTGCTAGTGGGAGGGGTCTCTGCCTATGGCAGGGGGGTGGAACTGAATGATCCTTGAGGTCCCTTCCAACCTTACCATTCTGTGACTCTATGATTCAAGTGTTTTTCTCCACTATGATTCAGCTTTCAGAAGGCAAATAGCTCTTTGCACTCACTACTACTCAGCCATGCACATGGAGATTTAACATTAATAAACAAATTTCAGAGTTGTTAATAATCTTCCTCTGGATATCAAAATAAATAACCAACAATTAAATTTGTATAAATCCATAACAGTCATCTTTCACAGTGAAGCAGCCTGAACCCTGCTTTCTGCCATAGTCACTCCTTTCCTATGCAGTGAAAATCTGCAAGGGGACTCTGGAAACAAAATCTCCAACAGTAAAATAAGACTCTAAATCCATTAACATATTATTAAAAAGCTGATCCATTGGGTCAGTTTGCTAGGATAGTTTAGGAGCTTATTTTGAACTAACAAACACAAGATGAAGAAAGAGTCAGAAAGTCCTATTCTTTCAAAAACCAGAACATCATTGGTATGGTGCTGTAGCCAAGCAGGAGACACAAAGTTTGACATAAGGCATGCTACCTCATCCAGTGAGAAGTTCACTGTAGTTTGCTTTGTATTTTTCATAAATACATCTGCAGTTTCATGTATTGTTATGCATTCCATGTTTTATACACAAATAATAAACACCACAGATCCTATTATTACCCTGAATAGCAAGGTTCAGCAAGATTAATAGCAGGTAGCAGTTGAGTAGCTGTAATTGCTAGTATGAATTAGTAAATGCTTTGACAATTTCCAATTCTCAAGTTTTGACTCCAAGCCCAATAAAACACTCATTTCCAACTCCATATACTATTCTCTTTGGGAAACAGCTATCAGCAAGCTTATTAATCATATTTTAATCACAGGGACCCATGAGTTTGTTGGACAGAATGTCCAACAACTAGGTGCCAGCCAATTATGCTAATGCTTTGCAGTGTGACAGTTCATTTTACAGATTGAGTTAATGTGCTGCTTCCTGTAAAAGAGAAAAAAACTACAATCAGCTATCACAAGACCACAGCTGAGACAATAACTTCCTTTGGGATCATTTACACAATTAAATATTCTGATTTTTTTTTCCATACAGAATCAAGGGGAAGCTGCTGCTTTCTGAAAATGTCACAGGAATTGATAATTCTCCCTCTGTCCAAAAATCAAGGGAAAAAAAGTTTGATTTATTTCCCCCTCCCCCCCCCGAATATTTGGAAATTTACAGCATACCACTACTATGAAATAAGTTACACAAAATATAGTCTATGTATTTTATCCTTTAAATAAGAAATGCATTTCTTTTCTAGTCTACAAAAGATGTGTTCATTTTGGGGATCATTTAGTGGAAGGATTTCTGGGCTGCAGTAAGAGCAGTGTGGGCAGCAAGGCAAGGGAGGGGATTCTGCCCCTTTGCTCTGCTCTCCTCAGACCCCACCTGCAGTCCTGGGTGCAGTTCTGGAGCCCCCAGCACAGGAAGGCCATGGAAGTGTTGGAGCCAGTGCAGAGGAGGCCAGCAAGATGCTGAGAGGGCTGCAGCAGCTCTGCTGTGAGGACAGGCTGAGAGAGTTGGGGCTCTGCAGCCTGCAGAAGAGAAGGCTTCCAGGAGATCTTGGAGAACCCTTCCAGGATCTGAAGGGGGCTACAGGAAGGCTGGAGAGGGACTATTGACAAGGTCTGGGAATGCCAGGACAAGGGGCAATGGGTTTGAAGTGGCAGAGGGGAGATTGAAAGTGGATGTTAGGGGGAAGTTGTTTGCAGTGAGGGTGGTGAGACACTGGCACAGGTTGCCCAGGGAGCTTGTGGCTGCTCCCTGCCTGGAGGTGTTGAAGGCCAGGTTGGAGGAGGCCTTGAGTGAGCTGTGCTAGTGGGAGGTGTCCCTGCCTATGGCAGGGGGTTGGAACTGGATGAGCTTTGAGGTCCCTTCCAACCTTCCCATTCTATGATTCTATTTAAGAAAATATTTTAAGGAAGATATTGCTAATGTGGTTATCTCCCTGAATATTTCTACTTATGAATCTACAAAGAGAAAATAACACCAATATTCTAAAATATTAATATACTGACAATTGTGCAGTTTCAGTAGTGAATTCTCAGCACATAAACAACCTTCAGATTTCTTTTCACATACCTACAAGAAGGTCTGTAATGTTTTCAATAATGGAGTGCACCAATAATGCAGAAATTTGTTAATCCATCTAATATATGGCTTGCAATAGTGAGCCTGGAGCAGCAAGCACAACCAGATATGAAAACAGAAAACAATTACATACTTCCTTCCTTATTGTATATGAATCAATCCTGACCTACACAGAGATTTATGAGGTGTAACATAGTGCCTTTCCTGGAAATCTTTCTCTTAAGATTAGCTTTAAATACCAGCTCTGAGGTATGGTTGACTGGTTTTGTATTAGAATTATTATCAAGCAATCAGATTACTTACTTCTAGGGCTGTATTTATTATGACATAAAGAGATGGATACCAACCAACAGTATAAAAGCTCCAAAGAGAAGACTCACTAACCAAAATAACCTTTCTGAGATTAATATACTAATTCCATAAAGCCTACTTACAACACCTCCTTTCATTATGCAAACAGCTGTCATCTAACATAAAACAAGGTGATTTAGGAAAGGAGTAGCTAAAATCACAATCTTAATAGCTTTGTCTACATGAATTGCCAATGCATTTATCTGCTATGGCAAGCTTCTCTATGCATCTTTCTTAGCTGTCCTCAAGCCACCAACTCCTTTGTTACCACACTTCACAGGAGTACTGTGTGCAGTTCTGGAGCCCCCAGCACAGGAAGGACATGGAAGTGTTGGAGGCAGTCCAGAAGAGGCCACCAAGATGCTGAGAGGGCTGCAGCAGCTCTGCTGTGAGGACAGGCTGAGAGAGTTGGGGCTCTGCAGCCTGCAGAAGAGAAGGCTTCCAGGACACCTTAGAGTAGCCTTCCAGGATCTGAAGGGGGTTACAGGAAGGCTGGGGAGGGACTATTGCCAAGGTCTGGGAATGGCAGGACAAGGGGAATGGGTTTGAAGTGGCAGAGGGGAGATTGGAAGTGGCTGTTAGGAGGAAGTTGTTTGCAGTGAGGGTGGTGAGACACTGGCACAGGTTGCCCAGGGAGCTTGTGGCTGCTCCCTGCCTGGAGGTGTTCAAGGCCAGGTTGGAGGAGGCCTTGGGTGACCTGTGCTAGTGGGAGGTGGCCCTGTTGGAACTAGATGATCCCTGAGGTCCCTTCCAACCTTACCATTCTATGATTCTATACTCATCAGAAAAGTGTTTGCCACATCCCTGCCATTTAAAGGAAGTGATCAAGTTCCTGTAGGAAATGCTGTTGTTTTCAGTTAGACTTGGTTACTTGCTATATTCTTTGTTAGCAACTATAGGAATTTCTTCATTCTCTGACATGGTCTAAGTAAGGAAGACAAGCTCAAGGTGTGATAGTGGTCCTCAACCCAGCTGTAAGCAGTGAAATGTGTAGAAAGAAGCTAAAGCTTTTTTTGCTGGGTAACCACTGCAACTGACAAGTAAACCAGAGACACCTTACAAAAGCATCTACATTAGTGGCTCAATTCAGATTACATTTTTTTTTTCCTAGCACAACACCAGCACTGAAAAGTAGACCTCATGCACACAAACTGGCTTAGGTTCAAATCAAAGTAAGCCAAAAGCCTACCTTAAGGAAGTCTAACTTACTCCAACCACTAGTAAGTATTCAGCCTACAGGCTCATACTAGAGTCAGACCAAAGTAAATTTCCCAGTAAAATACCTAATGCAGGCCTGGGGTCCTGAGATGAACTCCTCTTGCTATGCAATACTTGATAATGTAGTCACAGCTTTAGTAGAGGGTAAGGTGAAATCAATGCAACATAAAACATTTAATGACAAAGGCATTGCTACTTGGGTTAAAAGCCAACCTCCAATACAGTGCAGTATCTTCAGAATGTCTCCATGTCTATTCCTGAGCAAGCTGCTTTGCAAGCTGCAAGGATCAGGTTCACTGTAAACCTCTGTGTGTCACAGGCTGACATTTGGTCCTGCATCTACCTTCACTCACATGACCAGACCTAATCATTTTGCCACTAATCTGTTACCTGTAAGGCAAGAACCAGAAGGAAAAGTGGTCATGAAAGCCTCTGCCTTAGGAGTGAAAAAAAAATGAAGACATTTTTTAGGCCAGAAGGAAGGATTATTTTTCTCTTCCTTCACCTGTGTCAAAGTGGGGTCTGATAAAGCATGCAGAAGTGACTTGCTTTGTTTATAGACTTTTGGGTGGACATTGAGTCAGTTGGGTTTTTTTGAGTCACTATCATATTATTATTGAGTCACTATTATACAGTGAGAGGAAACATTACATGAAAACAGCAAAAGAAGAATCTCTCCTGGGGTAAAGTAGCTTCCCTGTTCTGCAAGGAATATTTGCTTTTAATTATCTATCTTTGTTTCCTAATTTTTTTTGCTACTTCTCTCCAGAAATACCCTCTCTGTATCTGGATTTCCAAAGAGTGCCACATCATGGCCTTACCACAGCACAATATTCTTCTAACCGAAACCCAAGCCCTGTTGCTAGGACTAGTGAATGCTTTTCCTTTTACTGCTCTTATCCAATGAGGCATGTATAAAAACAGTTTTTAACTCATCCCCTCAGTGCCTTACAATTTAGTATATTAGTTTCATTTGTTTCAGGACTGTAAAACTGATCCTGTCATGAATACAGGTAGGAAAGTCCTGAACGACCAAATGTTGACTTAAGTTGACAAACAACAGAATTCATCTCCTTCCCTTTTTTTCCTGACATCACAGGAATCATAGAATGGTAAGGTTGGAAGGAACCTCAAGGATCATCCAGCTCCAACCCCCTGCCATAGGCAGGGAGCCCTCCCACTAGTACAGGTCACTCCCAAACCATCAAATCTTTCATTTAGGCCCCATGTTGGACGCAAGTTAAAAGTAATACAGAAACACAAAATCCCTCCAAAACAATCAGACTGCCAGGAGGCTCCCAACCTGAACCTCCTCCCCTCTTCCCCCTCTTTCCCTCCCTTCAGCAATAACCAGACCAATCCCTCTACATCTCACATGATAAATCTGGAGAGATCTGAGGTGAGTTGTCAAAAGAAGATGACAAGAAGGTTTGAGGCAACAAAGGGTTAGGTTGGATTAGAGTTAAGGCAGATGCCACCACAGACTGCCAGAGAGAAAGGAGTAGAACAACTGAGAACTGAGCAGTGTGTAAGCAGTGAGTGTCTTACCTATATTTTGCCTGGTTGAGTTTCTCAGCAGGAGTGACATAGGTTACTGTCGCTTTTTCTTTCTTCTCACAGCTGAGGATTTCATTTCTCTCAGTAAAATATTCCAATTAGCCTCAAACCAGCACACTCATAAAACACAGAGATGTATACACAAAGCATCTGTATCTAGAAAGTGGCACATACCTCATGAGGGTTATAATCTGGAGGTAGCTTCTCTAGCATCTCGTTGGCAAGACGCTGCACCACTGCCTCGCGGCTCTCCCCTCCTCCAGTGCTGCTGTCTTTGGGCTGGATGCTCACTATTGTACTGAGTGTCTCATTAGCCAGGTTAGTCTGGTAAGTTATATCTGCATTAGGGTGAAGTCCAAATACCTTACAGTAAAAGGGGGGGGGGGAAAAGAATTGTAATTTTCAATCTAAAATTCTATCACTGAAAGGATGGATGCAAATGGATAAACAAGGAATGAAACCCACAGCAGATATGTTTGGTCAGTGGAAGAACACCCATTTAACTGACTAAGGATCAAGACCAAATTACACAAAACCATTAACACAAGGTGCATACCTGACAGTGTTTTCATTCGTGTGAGTGGAAGCTTTTTGACTGATTATCTCCACACAGCCTGATTACCTTCACAGAGTAGGCTTTGGATCACACTGTGGCATGCTTTCAGGGTTTAAAAACAGACTCTTCTCCACTGGTTCAGGTTAGAACTTGTTGGGGAAATGTCATATGTGAACACTGACCTCTCATCACCAGCTCCCTGCCTCTCCAGACCTGTTGGTGTTGTACCAGCTCAAATAGATGCCACTAATGACCACACCAGCTACCATTTCTAAGACATCGTTTTACTCAGACTCAGGCTGCAGTACAGTGAATGAAACACTGCCCATATTCCAAGGACCTAAAGATTCTATGACTGATGATACAGTTATGATATTTTATGCCTTAGCTGTCTTTGGTATAGGTCTCTCATGTCTTATTTCCCCTTCTTCTGAAATGGAATTATTTTAAAATGCAGCTAGCACAGAATTACTGCAAAGCTGCCCTTTGTCTGAACACTAATAGCTTTCTCAGAAGCTTCCACTGAAGTAGCAGTGAGTCTATAATTGTCAGGCTGACAATTGCAACTCTTCTCCAGGAGGAATTGTACAGTGACTTATTTCACAAGCCCTCATTTAATTACAGCCATTAACTATTTCTTGCAAACTTTGAACCAGTGATCCAGCAATGAGGAAGGATGGCACTCCTCATTTTCCATGTTTTTGTATTTTACATTAGAATTGGTATATTGCAGGGAGACACTTGTAGCAACCCGTTTTTACATACTCTGAGGATAGTACAACAAGAGCCATATGTGATGCTACAGTGCTTGCAAATTTAGAACCTCAGAGACAAGGGACAGACATGGCTGTGCCTGTGACAAAGCCAGGGAAGCTGCACTGATTTACACCAGTTGTGGATTTGATGCTTACAACAGCAGCACAAAGAACATAATACTGACCTAATACTGTGTGTGAGGGAAAGTGTGACTTGCAACTACCATGGAATTAGGTTCCAAGCAAGATCTAAGACATTTTACACAGAGCAGTTTACTCACCATGAATATTTAGAGCTGTAAAAAGGGAAAGAATCAATTCACTTTATCATGACCTTCCTGCTTTTGCTGTCACAGGGTAAGGGTTGATTTCATGCCCAAGTTAGAAACATAAAAAGTGCCTGCTTTTGTGACTGTAAATTCACAAACATTGCCAAAGACAGGGATGTTCTGTGGGAGACTGCTCTGGGTCCTATGTTTTTACGTAAGTGCCAGGTGAGAGAACAAAAGGAATGAGAACAGTAAAGCAATGGGTAGGCTGAGGTTCTGGGTGTCCTGTCAATTAACCAAGAGGCCAATTTCTCATCTTTTTGGTCCAAATCTCTGTGCCTTTTGATTAAAAAGGAAATGTGGCACTCTGTCTTTGCAATTTGTTTTTAACCTGATAAATCTTCAAAACCAATTGCTAAAGCTCTATACCCCTCTGAAAGTCATTTTCAAAGGGATTGCTGAGCTCAATAGCCCTTCTTCAGAAGGCAGTGTTTAGTTGGATCAGAGGTTGAAATTTCATCAAAAGAGCAAAGATACTGCAATCAGCCTTACTCAGTCTTCCCTTCTTAACCAAAAATGGAAAGAGGAGGAAACAAAGATACACTGTTTTGACTAGCACAGGATCTTTTGTGGAATAAAGAAGACTGGGAGCTTAAAAGTTTAAAGGTTTCCATAAGCAATTTTGACAGATTTTGGAATGACAGAAGAAAATCACAGCTTTCTTCCTAACCTGTGAAAACGTGAAGGAGAAAAAGATGTTTGAATTCCTGGATTGTTCACATAAAAGTCAGAGGTAAAATTCCTCTACGTCAAACCACACACAGGGATTTTTTTTTCCACAGGCATCAAAATACTTTAAAAATACATTACAGTATGGTGAGACATTCCCAAGTGTTTAGAAAAGTGGCAGTTGAAATCTCATACAGTCAAGGTTCATACAGGGCAAGGAATCACTGCAAGAGGTGGTCTCATATGTATCCTGCTGCATTTACTGCATGGCTCCATTTACCCTCAAGCTGCTGCATTTACCCTCAACCTTCTGCATTCACTGCATGGCTGCATTTACTCTCAACCTGCTGCATTCACTGCATGGCTGCATTTACTCTCAACCTGGCAAAGGTGTGTTGCTGGCACCACAAAGACCCTTGCATTCTGCTTTTACCACCTTTAGATATTCTAAACTAAAAGTGTACTTTATGACCTTGGAATGTTCCTTCACTCTCAGACAGCACATCATCAGTAACAGAAAACTATTTTTCCCTGTTCTGTCTTATTTAATTTTAATAGAACTTAGCTCTAAAGGCATTTATCAAGCTAACAGCAATGAGACAAAAATCCAGAGCATTTCACTTCTGTTTCACTTTGGACTAATTTCATCACATATGCCTATACTGGAGAGAGGGAGAAGTTGCAGTCCTCCAATCCATGTGACCTGGGCAGGCAGCGCAGACAGCCAACCTAGGCTGCAGCAAGAGCAGTG